>JAADXW010000156.1:0-34940 GCA_023337975.1 Phytopythium ostracodes
GAGAGAAAGAGAGAGAGAGAGAGAGAGAGAGAGAGAAAGAGAGAGAGAGAGCTCTGTCGGGCGCTCGGTGGACGCGTCTTTGTCAATGCGCCGTGGGCGAGAGAGACAGGCACGCTGGGCGCAAAGGGATGGGGTGTCGCTGCGGATGAGGAGCAGCAGCAGAGGAGAGAAGAGAGGAGGCGCCAACTTCAAAGGGAGGATGGGGATGGAAGGACGGACGGGCGATGGGTGATCGATCCGTCCGCACTGCGTCGGAAAGACAGGCGCGCCTTCGCCGCCTTGTGTGGGACAGGTTGGCTGCGGTGTACACGTCAACGCTCCGATTGTTCACGCCCACGGCTGCTTGACACAAGCGAGAGGAGAGGAGAGCAGCGAGCGGCCGACCGACGGGCTCTCCTTGTTCCCTCGTCAGTCGAGATTTTGCAGCCTTCAGCTCACACCTAAGCGAAGATCACTCAGCCCTTTTTCACGATCGATAGACTGGCGAGCGTCCCGAGATCATATATTACTGTCGACGTCTAGTGGCGATCAGTTTGCGTTTCACGACGCCCTACAGACACGGCACACGCACTAGCTCAAGCTCAATCACCGTCCGTCCCATGATGATGGCATCTTCCGTCCCGATGGCGACGACGAGCGACGTCTTGCCGTTCCCGCGCGGGTTTGCATGGCGGTCGGCGTCTCCGCCGGCCATGGAGCTCACGGACCACCTGCATCAGCTCGAGATGCAGCCCACGACGCCCTCGGCATCGTCCGAGTCGAGTCCGCGCGCGTCTCCGACGGTCACGCCGACGCACAAACCCTCAACGTTCTCGTCCCGGCCCAACATGACGGCGTCGAGCACCATCACGCTGGCCATGCTGCGCCCGCACTTCGAGGAGCCGCTGGCGCAGGTGGCGCAGCGCTTCGGCATCTGCGTGACGCTGCTCAAGAAGATCTGCCGGCGGCACGGCATCGCGCGTTGGCCGCACCGCCAGATCTCGGGCCTGCGCAAGAGCATCGCGTCCATGGAGCACGCCATCGGGTACTTTGAGGGCGCGCGCCGCGAGTCGTACGCCGTGCAGCTCAACAAGCAGCGCGCCAAGCTCGAGCTGCTGCTGCGCGACCCCACGGCGCCCTCGCTGCTCTCGCCGTCGACGAACGCGGCCAACGCGGCCGGCTCGGCCAAGTTCCACGACGGAGAGGAGGAGGAGGATGAGCGAGACAGCATGGGTTCGCCCAAGGGCGTGGCCTTCATGTACGACGGCGACCGCCGCGACTACGGCCATGCCCTGCCGTCCTCGGTGTCCCCTTCAGCGTACAGCCAAGCGTACTACCACCACGACCGTCACTCGATGCCTGAAGCCTTTGCCCGCCACTCTCCTGGTCGCTACGAAGCAGCACCGCCGCTGCCGCCGCTTCAGGGCGTGCTCCGCCCCGAGTTCCCTACCGACCAGCAGCACTTGCACTACCAGCAGCGGCAGCACGAGTACGAGCAGCGATACTACCGTCCTAGCGAGCACGACACCCTCTACAGCCGCGAGTATGCCGAGCAGCAGGCCACCCGATCCGCGGTGCCGGACATCCCTCCGCTCCGCATGGAGCCCAAGCCGCTTTTGCCGCCCATTTCGTCGCTCGTGGTGCCTGCCAGCGGCGGCGCCCGGGTCTCGTGGTAGAGTATGTAGAGTGTGAAAGCAGGAGCAGTGATATCACCTATTTAACGGACGGAATGAAGCGTATTGTCAAGCAACTGCAAGGCGTTGGCGTACTGTAGTCTACGGTCCGTGCGGCCTTCTTGAGCGACGTTGTTTATCCGCTTTGCCATGAAGTACTTGTACACACTCACTCACTCACTCTGACGCTCCCTACTACTGCTACGTGGGCGCCCTCTTCATCGTCTCCCGCCGGCCTTCACATGCGCACGCGCGTGCTCGACAGGTCCACGTCCACGATGCGTCCGTGCTCGTCCTCGAGCCCCGAGATGGACTCGAAGTTGCGGATCGAGCTGTGCCGGTGCTCGCGGCCCTCGACCACCTCGACGTCCTCGCCGTCGGGCGTCGCGTACACCTCGGCGTCCTCGAAGATGACGCCGTTGGCCGTGTTGGTGATCGCATCCGTCACGGTGCTGCCAGCGGCCGCGAGCGCGCTCATCATGGCGTTGTAGTTGCTGCCCGTGCCCGTGTTCGAGTCGATGAACGACACGAACGACGCGTTGCTCGAGTCGTACGTGCGCGTGGTGGCGTAGTCGCCCGGCTGCTGCCCGTCGTTGAACGTGAACGACACGAACGACGTGTTGGCGCTCGCCACCCTCGACCCGTTGTCCACCACGCGGATGTAGCGGCGCAGGCCGGCCACGAGCCGCTCAACGCTCGGTTTGAAGCTCATGCCGTTCGTCATGAAGTGGAAAAGCTCGTTGCGCGCGAGCGAGTAGCGCTTGTCGAGCCCCGGCTCGAAGTCGTTCAGCACCACCGGGAAGATGGGCCGGCCCTTGTCCTCGGCGAACGCGAGCTGGTCCCGAACGAGCTCGCTCGCCATGGTCTTGGGCGACAGAATCATTACGAAGCACGTGCACTTGAGGATGGCGTCCTGCGCCGCGTGGATGCGGTCCTCAAAGTCCTGGCCCTCGACGCTGCGGTCGCCGTAGCACGCGAGCCCGGCCTCCGTCAGCTCCGAGTACAGCTGTTTGACGAACGCCGCGTGCTTGTCGCCGTGCGAGATGAACACGAAGGGCGCTGCGCCGGTCGCGCCCGTGCTGTCGACCACGTCCCACGGCTGGAACAGCGACGAGAAGCCGTTGCCCGCGCCGATGAACGTGCTTGCGGCGCTGTTGCCGCCGCCGTTGCCGCCCGCCGTCTTGTTCTGCCGCTGGATGGCGGCATTGCGACACTTCTCGATCTCGTCGCGCACACCGTCGAGCAGCAGGCGGAACTGTGACTGAAACTTGCCGTCGTCGTACTCGTACTCAATCTGCCGCGCGTTCTCCTTGTGGACCATCGTGATCGCCGGCTCGAACGGGATGATCTGGCGCGTGTACAAGTACACCTGCAGGTCCTCTCCGATGCGCACGCCCTCGGTCGAGACGGCAAGGATGGGCGTGCCCACCTGCTTGGCGAGCGCCAGCTCCTTGAGGCACCACTCTGACGCCGCGTAGTCCTCCGTCAAGATGCAGACCACGAGCGCCGCGTTCGTGATGCCGCGCGCGATCTCTTCGCGCCAGACCGAGCCGCCGCCAATGCCGCTCGGGTCCATCAGGTCCAGCCACGTCGTCACGTTGGCGCTCTCGAGCGACTTGCGCAGCTTCTTGGCGAACTCGGCGTGCGAGTGCGTGTAGCTGATCATCACGTCGCGGTGCCCGGCCGCGCGCTTGATCTCAAACAGCAGCTTGGTCGACGTCGTGCAGTCCAGCGGGCGCAGGCCGTCCATGTTCATCTTCATGAGCGAGCCGCCGCACGCGAGGATCGCGAGCGCCGACGCCTCGTTGTCTTCGCGGACCGCCAAGTGCAGCGCCGTCTCGCCCGTGGTCGGCAGCTGGTAGTTGATGTCGGCCCCCGCGGCCGTCAGCGCGCCGAACAGGTCCCGCGTCGTGTCCAACGCGTAGGCCGCGCACATGATGGGCGTCATGTAGTCCACGTCGGCCAAGCTCGGGTCGGCGCCGCTCTTGAGCAGCGCGTTGACCACGTCCAGCCGGTTGCGGCGCGCCGCCCAGTGCAGCGGCGACCGCCCGCGCGCGTCCTGGAAGTTCGGATCGGCGCCAGCCTCGAGCAGCACTTCGACCGCGTCGACGGAGCCGCTGACGGCCGCCCAGTGCAGCGGCGTGCGGCGGTGAATGCCCACGTACCCGTGCTCGCCCAGACAGTCCAGGTCCACCTTGCGGCGGATGTATTTGCGCACCCGGAAGACGTCGTTGCGCGCTGCCGCCGAGTGGAAGGGCGTGAGCGCCACGTCGCCGCCCCAGTCCTCGAGCTCCTGCGCGACGGCGTAGTTGCCGCGTAGGTACGCGAGCTGCAGCACCGTCAGCGTGTTCATGAAGCCCGGGTCGGGCACCTCCAGCACGTCCGCGCCGTGCACAAGCAACTCGTGGACCACGTCCGCGTGCTCGGCCAGGAACAGCGGTGGCACGCGGTCCGAGCGGTACGACGACTTGGCGCGCGCGTTGACGGCCGCGCCGTGCGCGAGTAGCCACTCGACGGCCTCCAGCTGGCCGGTCGAGACGGCGCAGTGCAGCGGTGTGACGAGCGTCGTGCGGAAGATGGAGGCGGCCGTGTCTTCTCCGTCGACGCCGGCCGGCTTTCCCACGAAGAAGCGCGCAAAGGACCAGAACAGGTCGCCCGTGCTGAAGCGCACGCGGCTGAACTTGTCGAGCGCGTCGATGGCAAAGCCCGCACGTAAGAGCAGCTCCATGGCCGGGATGTTGCCGTGGTAGGCAGCCACGTGCATGGGGTTCTTCTTGGACTTGCCGAACAGCCGAAAGTAGATCTTGGGCGCGTCATAGCACTTGGCCGGGAAGCCGCGGCGCTGCCCGAGCTGCTTGGCGCGCGCCAGGGCCAGCAGGTCGCGCATCTCGCGCGTGTCGCCGAGCTTGGCGCACTTGTAGAGCCGCTTGCGCAGCGCGGCGAGCACCGTGTCCGTCTTGTCGCTCTGCATGAGCGCGTCGATCCAGCCCGCGCTCTCTCCGTCGCCGTTGCCCACGACGTGGTTGCGGATGTCGCCCGTCTGGTCGCTCTCCTGGAAGGCGCCGAGCTGCATCTTGACGTGCTCACGGAAGCGCGCGAAGGTCTGCAGCTCCACGAAAATGCCGACGAACGCGACGATGGCCACCAGCGCGAACACCTGGACGGCGTGTATCGCGCAGCTGAAGGCGCCACCGTTGAAGAACATGTAGAGGAAGAAGAGCACGACCACGAGTGCGAAGACGACGACTAGCACGGCCACGAGCTCGCACAGCTGGAACACGAGCGTGCGCTTGATCTTGTTGACGTTCCCGTCCGCGTCCAGCGGCGGCACACGCTGGAACGGCTCGAACGCGCGCAGTCCCGACCCGGGCAGCAGCAGCAGCAGCACCGCGGGCAGCGCGTGGTAGATGAGCGCCGCGTAGCCCACCATGTTCTCGCACGCCGTCGCCTGGAACGTGTACACGGCGCTGGGGTTGGTCAGCTTGAAGCCGTAGGCCGTCGCGTCCCCGCCGATGACCAGGTTGTGCGGTTTGTAGAAGTAGTAAAAGCCCAGCCCCGCGGCCAGCAGCAGGCTCAACGGCAGGCCCACGCGCAGCAGGCGCCGCGCGAAGAACGAGTTGTTGCGGAACTTGCCGCTTAGGAAGTGTGCCGGCACGGGCGGCTCGCGGCCGCGCAGACTCGTCTTCTGGTAGAACGAGCGCTTCTTGGACGACGCGGACGGCAGGTGCCGCTGACCGGGGGCAGGGCGGCGAGCCAGCGAAGAAGACGCCGCCGACGCGTGGGACGCGCGAGGGACTTGGCCGGTCCCTTCCGGCAGCTCCGCGACCGGCAGGAAGGGCGAGTCGCTCGTGACGCTGAGACGGCCGCGACTCGGACGCAACGCCAAACCGGAGGACGCGATTGGGATTCGGTACGAGTGGCTGTTGTCGCTGCTGCTGCCGTCGTTGTCGTCGTCCCGCAGCGCACCGTGGCCGTACGAGGACGCGGTGGATGCCGACGCATCGCAGTTCGCAGCAGGGACGACGGTCGGCAGCTCTGGCTCGGACGACCGCGGGGCCAGCCGTGGGACCAGCTCCGCCTTGTCCGCGCTCGGCGTCTGCATCTCCTCGTACATACTGAGACGGTCTCCGCTAACGACTACGGTAATAGATAAAGTAGGGGGATGCAGGTAGGGCAGCGGGTAGGCTTGGTGGGGTGGTATGTGTGGAACCTGGCTTGCCCCTTTAATTAATGGTGTGGTGCCGAATGCTGCCCTCCCCAAGTTGGGGCCGTGCGTGTGCGCTCTCCCTCTTTTGCAGTCGGGCGCCGCGGCAGTCGGTAGGGTAGAGCGGGACGCCCTACCTGGTGAGAAGGCGGAGGTGTAATGGCGCCGGTTGGGGGTTTTCAATAGTAAACCCAAGAGAAAAAAGGTGGGGTGGCACCCCCAACCCCGCGCTGAATGGCGTTGAAAAGCGTATGGGGCGGGTAGGGCGCGGGTAGCGCGTTTCGACAGAAAATTACGCTTTTGCGGCGCGATTGGGGACGGCGGGCGTGCGTTGCCTTTTTCTTCTAGAATCGCCACATTTCGCGTCAAAAATTTTAGCAAATTGTTTACAGTAGTCAGTCCGCCCCACGGGAGCATAAAGAATGCAAGATAAACCTGGGACAAGACGGCTGACGTCGACGGAAAGTGTTGGACTGGCGTTGATGGCGATGTGACGGTATTTTTCGTTCCAAGTTGGGGCGTCCGCAGTTCAGCGGACCGAGGAAATCGTGATTTTACATCGTGAAAATGCCCAAATGTTGACTGTGTAAAACACGATTAGACGAAAAAAAGGATCCAACGCGAACGGCTGGAACTGAATTGTGACAGTGTTTTGCCTCTGAATCTATAGTAAGAATATCTGCATGGAAGGAAAACGTTGAGAGTGAACTGTACTGTATGCGTCAATGACTTGCTGCCAAATATCAGGTGAAACGTTGCATCGCACCCCTCCATTCTACAGTATGTACTGTACGGTAAAGTACTTTACTGTAGGGGATGCCATCGGTGATAGGATCCTGTCGCAGTTTCTGAAGCAAAACTGCGCTACAACGTCAACAATTTTCGATTTATTTATATTTGCCGAATTACACAACCGTTCAAATCGCTATTTCATTGGAATTGTACAGTACAACACGTGTAATAACGATTTTGGATGAAAGCTGTCCCCTCCCCTCGCACGCCACCAATCAGCTGGCCAAAAGTTGGGAACATAGCCGAGCCCCAAAATACTATTTTCCCAATGAAAATTACGATTATGCTTGGGCTGTGACATGACCCCTCTCCTTCAATTACGATGGTCGTGCCCTCCTCAGCGCATCATTCCTCAACGTGTGACACACGAAAAGATTTACTCGATCACCCTCGATCACGAGATACATGTATTAGGAAGAGCGGGCGCAAGGAGTCTTACTCGTCCAACAGAACGACCCTCCTCGCCCTACAAAGGTCTTCTGAAGTGCTCGACAGACCTCAACTGCGTCGACAGGCCAGCGTGCCAGCCCCCTCCATCTCCACTAGGGCGCTTCCTACAGAACTTGAGTGTGCCACTGCTAGCATGCACATTGCGTCCATACCAACTCGACTACAGGATCTCCAGTGTAGTTTTCCGTACATATAATGCTGTGAATCATCGCCATCCGCGGCATACCCTGCGCTAGTGCTCGTGCGACATCATGGCGCGCGAGTCGACGTAGAGCATGAGCTAATCGACGAGGACATACAGTACGTACGACTCGGTACGAGTTATTTGATACTGTATTGTGCTTATCATCCGTTTTGTTGACCATAATTTGCGGTTCAAGGATTTCTTTCTTTCCGTAATCTTCGAAGATTAGGCCACAACAAATTAATAAAATTTAGTTGAGGACGATTTAGGTGCACTGTACTGTATTACCCAGAACCATCATCCGGTACCAAAGTGCCTTTACTGTACGGTGTGCATTGAGTAGCTCACTTGTTCTTCTTTACGGGTAACGGAAAAGATTCGTCACCACTTGACCGTGTTTAGCTGAAGAAACTCGAGGAATGGCGGGTTTTGAACCGCCAAAATGCTGTTTCTGTTTGCAAAATGGTGCTGGGCACGTTTTTCGATGACTATACAAGCAATAATCAAACTATTTAGGGCTAGGTATACGAACATGTAAATCGCTGTTTAGAGAGTGCCTAACTTTGCTAATTTGTTGTCATCTCGTCTATAATCATATCTAAATCGCGAATTATACCTTGCCACCGCCATTTTCGCTGAAAAGCACAATACCACAGTGCCGCAATTCGCAGTTCCAAAGCTGGCTCATCCACATTTGGTTTCTTTCCCTACCTTTGATACACGCTTTTTTTTCCTACACGCAGCTTGCAGGCAGGAAATACAACACACTGGAGACGTCGGTGCAGGAGAGTCGATCGCAGCCGTCGTCACAATCGGCAAACCGTCTCTCGTCAGTCGAGAGGCGCGGCGTATGCGTCACCGTACTCACGCTCGGGGAGTGCCATTCGGCTCTTCACCACTAGCGCCACGGTGTTGGCGTCGTGCGTCATGCTGGACTCACTGTCGTACTCGAACTGCATCACCACGAAGTCGCTCCCGGGTACGCACACACGTGCGACTCGGCGATGCTCGGATTGGCCGCGACCTCAGACCACAAGGACGTGAATCCGGAGCACGCATCGTGTGTGCTGTGCGAGTGCAGCACCACCGTGAAGCTGTCTTGGAGCACTCGGCCACAGTACGTCCACGCCTCCACATACACCGTGGTCTCGGGCTCGGTGAACGTCAGTGTCACTGTGTCGTCCCACGAGTGCCAGTCCTCCGTGCCGACCGTGTACCGCCAGAACACGTAGTCGCTGGACTTGTAGGAGCTAGGTACGCTCACGCTCCACGCTGACGAGCAGTCGAACAGTTCGCCCAGCTTCGGTGCGAACGAGCAACCGCCACTGAAGGACGTGCACGTGATGGTGCGATGGATCGTCTTGCTGTCCGCAGTGACCGGTGTGGGCAGCCCTTCCACGACCGTGGTCGTTTTGGTGGTAGCGTCCGCCGTGATGCCTGCTGTAGCTATGACGAGGGAGTCTCCCGTCATCTTGAGGCAGTAGCCGAACGAGTACGAGTCTGAGGTCGCCGTCTTTTTCTCGGTGTCCTCGAGCGCCGCGCCGCACTTGTAGTCATAGTAGTACTCTTGCAGGGTGCGCGACTTGGCGCAGCACCGGGTGCACTGCAGCGCGTTCAGCTTCGCCTCGGTGAGGGTGAACACGCTCGCGCTCGGCGTTGTATCCAGCAACGTCGCCACGAAGTCGGTGTCGAAGCACTTGATGTCAATGGACGCCAGTGCCGACTCGGTCGTTGCGAAGAAGTCCTGCATCGTAGCGGAGGTGTCGTCGCAGCGCTCATCCGCGCCCGTGTCCGCGTCGTACGCGCCGTTGTTGACCACAATGTCAGCGCTGTAGAAGGGCGTGAACTTTGCCTCCTCCACCATCGCCGCGTCGAAATTGACGGCCGAGTACAGCACCAAATCAGCTCGGGAAGTGGTCGTCTGGCACTCCACGCCGGCTGTCGGCGGGTAGGCATCGACGACGGCGACACACCTGGTGCATGTAGCAGAGTAGCGGTAGTCGGTGGCAGTGATCGACAGGTCGAACACACCGAGCGAGCTCAACGTGATCTCGTTCTCTAATGTGCCTGGCGCCGTCGCGTAGTCCTTCTATGTTGTCTTGCGAGTCACGTCGATGGTCTGCCCCTGTTTGCTAGCGCTGATCGAAATCACCGGGTCGGTATTGGCCACGTCGTTCTTGTTGGTGCGTTTGCCGCCTACGTACTTATCCTTGGGCATCGGAGCGGTCACCGCGCAGTCATCCACGAGCTTGAGCGACTTCTTGGTCGGGTTGGACCAGGCACACTCGAAACCGGGGCTGTTCTTCGTCCAGGAGCACGTCAGCACGCAGACGTCGTGAACGGGGTGATATCCATTCGGACAGCTGCATACGCCGTTGACTAGGGCCCGATCGCCCGGGCACTTGCACCCACCGTTGGTCAGGGTCTGGCCGCCTGGACACTTGCACACGCCGTTGACCATACTCAAGGGAGCGATACATCCGCACGCGCACTGCCGCTGATTCAGCCCGTTAAGGTGTGCCGTTGGTGGGAGGTCGACGCCATGCAGAACATGAAATCGCGGATCTTGGCAGCAATGCTGGAGCTGTCAGGAGTCGCAACTACCATGTCGTCCGCCTTCACAGAGCACCTCAAATCCGCACAGACGCGGATCTGGAGTATGGCTGCCTTTCATGGGAGTGAATCATCCACGTAAGAGCGTTCGACGCCCTTGCTTACAACGACAAGGAGGTTTCGGATGAGGGAGTGCCCTTCAGGGACATTTGCCAGGATAGGGACTCGGAAATCTCTTGAACATTCGTATCTGTAGACGCTGTATGCGGGACTCGCGACGATCTGCTGGTCGTTGTGGTAGAACGTCATCGTGCCGTCATCTATCGCCGAATCGATCGGGATCAGGATGGCTGCGATCTCGTCGTCGGAAAAGCAGGCCGACACCAAGATCGTGGCGTCGATTGGCCCAGTAGCGCACTGCGGTGTGCTGACGCTCTCCGCGGCCAGCACAACACTGCTCGTCGCCATCAGCGTGCTGTTTGCCGAGTCTTCATCGCCAGTCACGTCGGGAGGGATGAGCCGGGACGAGGTCTTGACGGGTTATTGTGCCGTCACTGCTGCTGCCAACGCGAGCGCAGAAGCGAACAGCGCGGCGAGGGCGCGCATCGTCGACCGGGTGCTTGCCTGAAGCGTGCGAAGACCGACGAGGAAGAAGGAAATTGACGCTTGAGGAGTGTGGCAGGCTCGCAGCAGATTGGGAAGTGAGAGAGCAGATCGAGGAGACATCGGGAGTCGGTGGCGCGCCACCGCTAGGTGTCGCTGTCGGTTCCAGCAAGTGAAGCGATCCTCAGTACGCACACTCATCAACAAAGGTACCGGACGGGATGTCATTCTTATGGCTGAAGCAGTCTCTCCGACTCCTAGGAGTTGTCGTTTTGCTCACCAAGGCGGCCAGCCACTTACGCAACCAAAAGTCAAAATCTATTCCAGCATGTGCTGGCCCGAAGAACCCGATCCGTTAAATATGAGACACCTTTTTTCAAAAGTATCCTTAACAGTTTTTGAGTTTTTTTGTAAAAGGCGTTTGAAGTAGATACATTGGTCCAGAGTTTTTTTGGGGTGTTCAGAGAAAATGGGGAAAAGCCAACAGAGAAATCATAAGTACACTATGGACACCAAGCATTGCACCATTCGTTTTGAGGTTTTTAGAGATCGTTTTGCAAGTATTTGACTATGGCATTGGATAGAGCAGTTTTTCTTACACTGATTAGGGAAATAGTATTTTAAATTTTGAATTTTAATTCAGCGATATTTTTTTCAAATGCTCAAGTTTTTGCTTGCATTTCGAGTTTTTGGCGGGAAAACTGCTAAAAATGAAGCGAAAACGCTGGAGTTTCGCGTGGTATACCCCGCTGAATAATCTCAAAAACAGGATATTTTGAGAAAAGATGTCTCATATGGCAAACTGATCGGCAGAATGCAAAAAAAAGCTTTCACTGTAGTTCAAGCGTTGCTTAGCTTTGCATGCGGCTCTCCCTGCGCTGGCGCTGGCGCGACATCATGGAGCGCGAGTCGACGTAGAGCGCGAACTGCTCGGCGTCGTTTGGCAGTCCGCATAGCGTGCCGGCCGCGAGTTCTCTCCGTGTGGGCCACACGGGGCCGCAGCCCTTGTCGGCGCCCGAGTAGTACTCCAAGCTGAGGAAGCCCTTCTCGGGGAAGCCGCCGTCCTTGAGCCACGACATGTTGAGCTCCCAGCCCGGGATGGGCTCGTCGCGCGTCCAGCCGAAGGTCTCGCCCTGCCAGTTCTCGCCCGGCTCGTCGATCGCGAGCCGCACGAGCGCCTTGGCCACCTCGCGCTCCTCGTACCGCGTCAGGTCGAGCTCGTAGTAGTTGTCGGGCAGCAGCGGCGTCCAGACGTTAAGCCAGCCGAGCCGGTAGATGGACTGCGCGGCTTCCGCATCCGTCAGAGCCGCGAGCACGCCGTTGAAGTTGTGCAGGTCCACTATCCGGTCGAAGAGCACGCACACGGCGTCGCACCTAGAGCTCGCGAACGGCTCGGGCCAGAGCGATAACAGCGCCACCGCGTGCTGCACCGTGATCCAGTGGGTCGCCAGACACCACTGAAGGTTGAACAGCAGTCGCCGCGCCGTGCATGCCTCGCGCTGCGGTGGCAGAGTGACTGCGGTCGCCACTACTGCTGCTCCACCCACGCTAGGGTCGCTGTTGCTCGTGGGTGGCGCTCTCTCACCTTCGTCTTCGTCGTCTTCGTCGTCCACCTCGACTCGAGGCGGCGTCTGCTGAGTCTTTTGCTCGCTCGACAGTGTAGTTGAAGTAGCGGTCGATACGCTTGGAAAAAGACCGTCACTAGGAGCAGAGCCAGCAGTCGACGGGCGCGGCTGCAGCTCGATGGTGCGGTTGAGGCCGTCGCCGAACTTGATGTAGTTGGGCGCCGTCTTGATGCTCGAGAGCTCCGCGAACAGCGCGTTCGTGAATGGCCGTAACGGCGGATACGGCGACGTATACGGCATGACCAGCGCTCCGCTCGACGCGTTTGTTCCACGCGATCCCATTCCGGAGCGCGAGTTCGCTCCTCCTCGACTCATAGGTGACGACGGAGTTCGCGACAACGGAGTTCGCGACGACGGTGTGGCTCTGTTTGAACTGTTCACCTCCTTCTCTGTACCCGAGCGCACGCCCATGGGCGGGCCCATTTGCAGCAACTGGCACACGTCGACGACCTGCGCGAGCCGCTTGGTAGAGATGGCGCGCGGCGCCGGCGTCGGCCGCCCGAGCTGCACGTAGTCGAGCTCGAGCGTGCCGAACTTGGGCATGCTGTCCAGAAACCCGGGCTCGAGCACCACGGGCTTGCCGTTGAGCGTCTCGTTGCGGAACCCGTGGTGGTTCCCGTGGTGGCTCGTGTCCTTGAGCCCGGCCTTCTTGCGCAAGAAGGCCGTGCGGTTGCTGTTCTCGACCAGCTTCTTGATGGTCAACCGGTCCATGTCAGCGCTCAGGTCGAGGCGGTAGTGGCCTGTGCTCAGCCCCAGGATCAACGGCAGCGCCGAGCCCATGAGGTGCTGGATGCGCACGCGCTGCGACGCGTCCAGGTTTTGGTCGATGAGCGTGTACGCGTTCTTTGGGTCCACCATATTGGGCAGCAGCAGCATGACGGCCTGCGCGATCTCGAAGGCGTCCGCGACCGACTCGAGCAGCAGCTGCGCCTCGTTGGCGCGGAAGTACAGCCCCGACTTGGCCATGCCGAGCATCTGGCCCTTGTTCTTGCTCGCGCTGATGTTCTCAATGAGTCGCTCGACGCCCGCGCGCGAGTGCGCGTTGTCCTGGTCCGCCGACACGTGGAAGTCGGCGAAGTCAATCAACAGCCGGCCATCCGCCGGGATCTCGAACGGAAGATTGGTCTCCACGTCTACGCATTGGCGCGGGAAGTGGTCCGTCTCGAGGTGGAAGCTCCCGATCAGCTCGGCGAACTCCTCGAACTCGATCGTGCCCGTGCCGTCCACGTCGTACAGCGCGATGAACCGCGGGATCTCTTCGTCGTGGAACGAGAGCTGCAGCTTGCGCAGCCCGATGTGCAGCTCCTCCTCGTCGATAAAACCTGAGTCGTCCTCGTCCAGCTCGGCGAACACGGCGAGCAGCGACTCCCGGTCGAGTTTGTACGTCTTAATGCGCTCCTCGTCCGCCGCCGCGTCCGTCAGGATGCCCGCAGTCTTGAGCAGCCTTCTCCGCGCGTCGGACCCGTCGATCTCGCGCAGCTCCACCCTGATGGAGCGCTTCTGCTTGCCTCCGGACCCGGTGACGTGCGTGATCGACAGGAACTTGCAGCCCTGCTTGGTGTTGGCCACGCGTAGCAGCTCGAGAGCGATCGCGCGCTCATAGGGCACCTCCATGTTGAGGTCGTAGCTGCCCGTGGCCTCAGCCGGGTCGAACGAGTCGGTGCTGCCCAGGTCGAAGTTGCAGCCCTCCATGGACACGTTGAGCTTCCTCTCGGGCCTCGCGGCGACCGCGTGAAGCATGGAGCGCCCTCCCGTCTGCCCCAGCGGGTTGCCGTCCACGTTGAGCGTCGACAGCGGCGCGTGGCTGTTGGTTTTGAGCGCGTTGGCGATCGTGAGCGCTCCCTGCGCCGGGATGTTGTTGTGCGCGAGGTTGAGCGTTATCAGCGACTCGTTCACAAGCAACGACTCGCCTATGGCCTGTGCCCCCGCGTCACCGAACGCGTTGTACGCGAGGTGCAGCTCCCGTAGGGACGAGTTGTAGGCCAGCGCCTTGCCGAGCTCGATGGCGCCGCCGAGCCGCAGGAAGTTCCAGGACAGATCGAGGCTTGTGAGCGTTTGGTTGATGCTCAGCATGGTCGCGAGCGCCTCGCCGCCCGTGATGATGGACGGCCGTACGACGTTCAAGCTCTCGGAGCTGCCGATCAGGTTGTTGGACACGTCGAGCGTCAGCAGCGACTTGTTGGAGTGCAGCGCCCGCGTGAACGCGGCCAGCTCGTCGTCGTCCACGTCGGCGCGAGAGAGCTTCAGGCTCTGGAGGGAGCACTTGGGCGAGCCCAAGTAGGTCGCGAGCGCGTTGGAGGCGGCGCCGTCCACCTTGTTCTCGGACAGGTCGACGTGGTGCATGTCGTGCTCGGACACGATCACATCGATGATGGCGCGCAGCCCGGCGTCCTCGAGCCGGTTGTTGCGCACGTTGAGCCCCGTGACCATGGGCAGCTCGAGCAGGCACGACGCGAACACCTGCGCCAGCTCGTCGCCCATGGCCATGTGCGACACATTGATCTCCGGTGCGAAGTAGTTGCGGATGATGAGCCGCAGGCACGGCGGCAGCTCGCGGTCCAGACACAGCGACGCAAATTTGTGCCGCGCCGTCAGCTGCGTAGCGAACAGGCCGTGCTCCTTGTCGTCTTCGGCGTGCAGGTTGCGTCGTGTGCGGATTCTCTGGCTTGGAGAGGTAGCCGTCGATACCTGTCGATCCGGGTCAACGGCTAACGGCGGGACAACTACAGGGAATGAACCGCTCTGTCCCTCTGTCTGTCGTTGCTGGCGACGCTTTCGCTGCCGACTGCTCCCTTTGGACGACAAGCGACCCTTCTTCTTCTCCTCTTCTTCGTCATCGCTGTCAAGTAGACGTCGCTCCGTGTCTTCTCCTGCTCTTCCTCCTCCTTCTAGCTGGCGCTGCCTTTGCCGCTCGAGGAACTCGCTCAGCGGCGCGTTGGTCAGGTACTTTTGCGCCGCGAGCTTGCGGAAGATGGCGTAGCACTCGGCCTTGGACGCCGCTCCGCCGAAGTACTTGGCCTTGACCTCGGGCGTCACGATGGTCGCCATGGACCGCGCTTGGGACGAGAAGCGGCGCATCAGCGGCTGGAGGCTTGTGGAGGGATTCATCTCCGCCGACTCGTTGCTCTCTTCCATGCCGTTCGTGGGACCGGGCGACACGGGGCACGGCAGCTTGGTGAGCCGCAGGAACTTGCTCGCCGCGCTCTCGTTGGCGCCTCTCCGCGCCCGCGCGAGCGACGGCAGGCTGCGCCGAAGCTCGGCGTCGATCTCCCAGTGCCGGTTGATCCGCGAGATGTCCCACGCGTCCCCGTCCTCGCCCTTGACGCTGTCGCTGTCATCGCTCTCGGCGTCGTTGGCGTCGTCGCGCCCGCGCGGGCACGCCGCCTTGGACTTGACCGAGTGCTTGGAGGGCCGCAAGACGGGCGACTTGTCGTGCAGCACGAGCCGCTGGAGCTTCTTGGACGGCGACGGGAGCGGCGCGCCGGCTGGTTTGTCCGCGTCTGTAAGAGGCGGCGCCTCCATCTTGAAAGGGAGGGCACAGTATGGTGGCGAGCGCTGCTTCGTGGTCACTTTAAGAGGACCAAATTGATTGGGGAGGGGGAGCTGAGAGTTGGGTTGCCAGGTTGAAGTGGCACGCTAATTTTGGGATCATTCTATTGTGTCTTTCGCGGTAGCGTAATTCGAAATTCCTTGTGGTCCACGTCAGCTAAAAGTATTCTATTTGTCCCCAATTTTTGTCAAAATTACGACAGTGTACAGTAGGGTTAAGTACTGTACACTGCCCCTGGATGCCTCCATGTCGGATTGAAGGTGGTGCGTTTCCTACAGAACACTGTGAAAAGTGCGTGCTTGGGGTGTTTCGCGCGACCCGACGAATCGACGACGCCACGACCAAGATGTGCAGTGCGGTGGGGTGGACGTGTCGTCGGCGTTTGTGCTCAAGATGACTGTAACAAAGGGGGGAGAAGATATTTATCTAAGTGGGTGCGCGACCAGCACTGTTCGTGGCCAGCATCAAGACGGCAGGAAGTCACACTTAATCTACTTGAGCTGCTGATCGCATGGTCGCATTGCTTTGAGTGTATTGTTTAAGGCGGATAGAGACAGAGAGCGCCCTACAGGTGACATAGGGACTGAAAATGATCGCATGCGGGTTCAGTCTGGAGACGGACCCAACTGAAGAAGGCGCCAGTGCCAGTCGTCCTCCTCCTCCATCTTGTTTCTGGCGGTGGATAACGCTTTATAAGATTAATTCGTCTCATAAGCATTCTTAATTTTAAGGTTATCGATGCCAACACTCCAATAAAGATGGGGATCTGCAGCCTATCCTAAGTTAAATTAATATTTCTTTCAAATTATTTACTGAAACGCTATATCAAAACTCGTTAACGTGTCTAAAGGGTCCAGTTAAATCTTAAACGGCCATATTTCGATCCAATTAAGCTATTGAGTTATATCACTATCATTTACGATCATTATGCTGCTAAAATAGTGCACGCTACTTGCTAATTTGGACCTCCGGTCTGAACCCAGACCGTCAGCGAGGATTGCTTTGCGTCCTACCCGCCAAAAAGTCAAAAAGTGTTTGAAAGCCAGTTGACAGCCCCTGTCTTGCGTTTATTCACCAGGTTTTACAACGCACCCATTTCACGCTGCTTACAATTTGTTTCGCCGTAAGGATTGGATCTTTTCTGATGTGCCTCTGATAGTCGATACTTCCATTTATCAATGGGGATGTGCAGAGGTACTGACCTAGTTGCAGTCATAAATTTGCATGAGGTTCCTGCAACAATCAGGAGGCTGCAAACAACTCGTGAGAAAGACAAAAACACAAATATGTGGGTTCTAACATGCATGGCATCTTAGTTTTCCGCTTTTGCCGCAGCAGAACCGCACAGATGGAATCCTCGCGAGTTTGACCGCTTTCCGCTCATTTTTAGATCCTAACGCAAATAATTGCTCGATGTCATTTTGAAAGTCCATCAAGGGGAAAAGCACTCTGAGATGTAATAAATTGGAGGCGATCCTGATGGCGAAACAAACTGTACTGCGACCCGCCCCTAATATTATTCCGCTTATTTCCGACCATATACGAATCCCAAGTAGAATGCCCCGCCCACTCGTTCCCCGACCTCTCTCCCCCTCCTTCCTCTTGATCTCACTATACCACTCAGAACCATAGGACGAGTCAACTCTATAAAAACCGAGTGAAAAAAAAGTTGGTTCGGTATTTTTTCGGGTAGGGAATGAAAGAGGAAGCTCAAGAAGGGGCAAGGCAGAAACGGCCACCACCTCCCGCATTCGCCCAACTTCTTTCGCTCGGAGAAGTACCCCCGTCCCTTCTCGCGGTCCGCCCTACCTGTCCGCTCTACCAGAGACCCTCCCCGTACAGCTTAACGCCCGCGGATCCCCTACGTGGTAGAGCGATGGAGAGCCCGTCCTCGGCCGCGGAAATGGACATCCAGCACGTCCATGCGGATGAGCAGGATGCCGACGCGTCAGAGCTCGCGCGCAGCCTCCCAGAGCTGATCGCGGAGCTCAAGAAGCTGCGCCTGGAGATGGACAAGAAGACCAAGGTGTACGAGCACCTCGTGGGCGCGCCCAAGGCCTCCGGCGCGGCCCCCGGCCACGTCAGCGACGGCGGCGGCGCGGACCACCGTTTCAGCGAGCGCCAGAGCATCTTCACGCCGTTCGCGGGGCCCGAGGGCGAGCGCATCAGCATCACGGGGGGCGAGAACGCGCTCCGAGGGCACATGTCGGACACCGCGAACGCGTCGCACAGTAGCGGCAGCTCGACGCGCTACAGCGACTCGTTCTCGTCCCACGCGGCGTCCGGTACGGGCGGAGGGCGGTACTCGCACCCCAACTACCGGCACTATCAGCCGCAGCAGTACCAGCGGCCAACGGCGCACCGCACGCTCGCGCGGCAGTCGTCCGGCTCCGGTATGGGGCAGCGAGGAGGCGGCAGCGCGTGGGACTACTCGGTCATGTGGGTGAGCGGCGAGTGCGGCATCTCACTGCGCAACTTCTCGGCCAACAAGGTGGGTGCGCAGATCGCGGTGCTTCAACACGCGGACGGCGTGACCACGGGCATCGCCAACTGCCGGCTGGGCGACCAGCTCGTGACGGTCAACGACGAGCGCGTGGACAACCTGCGCTTCCGCGATATTGTGCAGAAGCTCAAGACCACGCGCCGGCCCATCTCGCTGGGCTTCCGCACCAACCAGAACGTGCAGACGTCGCCCCGCTCCTCGGCCGGTTCCTCCTCCTCGGCCTCCGTTGTGCACACGGCGCCCGTGAGCCGCGGCAGCATCAGCAGAGGTGCGAGCTCGTTCCGCCAGTCGACGTCGCAGTTCTTTGGCGACGAAGAGCTGGCCGACCGGCAGACGACCACGTCGTCCACGTCCTCGACCGGCACGCTGTCGGACGACGTGGAGCTCTGGTGCAAGGAGCAGGAGGAGATGCACTCGGGCCTGCTCGTGCTGCTCACCGAGACGGTGCTGCGCTGCGAGAAGCTGCAGCAGGAGAACCTCGACCAGCTGCAGAATCTCATGCAGCTCTCGCCCGACACGGACAACGCGTCGGAGACCAGCAGCAGCAGCCACGACAAGCTCCTGGCGCTCACGTCGCCCATGTCGGCGGCCTCCTCGGCCTCCTTCTCCCGGAAATCGCCCGAGGACGAGCCCAACCGGCCGCACACGCCGCCAAAGCGCGCGCCGCCGCCGCCCGTGCCTGTAGGCGGCGCTCTGGCGCGCCATGTCGAGAACCTGGCGCTATAAATCGGCTTCCGGCCGGTGTCTGTCGTGTCGAAGGCCTGTACGTGGAGGAAGCGAAGCGAGTCGCGGTGCGTGTGTAGATAGGAGCAGCAAGACGGACGAAACGATGTGACTCTTTTGACGTTCTTGTCGCGCGTGTTGATGCTGTGATACCCGCATCGCTGCTAATCCCTTCTCTCCACGACCAATCTCTTGGCGCGGACAGTGGACGCGGCGGCTTCACACTCCACGGCACTTGACAGGAGGATCCTCCGTCTAGTCTGACCAACGGCTCGCGGTAGGAGTGGGCACCGAGCGAAGCGGGAAGCAGATGCTATATGATCGGCTGACGTCCGAGAAGCGCGAGGAATTCCATGTACGAGCATCGGTGGCTGTGCTCTGGTTGGTGCGAAGCGGACCATGACGCCGTCGCGGCGATCGACAGCAAGTGGCCGCCGATCTTTTTCTCTATCGTGCGAATTCGTGTCGATGGGTCGCCGAAGTCGTCGGCAGCTTGCTTAGGATGACGGATAGAATTCCTTTTGCGACCGACAAGTTGACGGAGGTGGCCGGTTCGTCGGCTTTTCGCCACTTCCAACGAGTGTTGAGGGGCGGCATGGAGAGCGCACCGACCCAACGTGCAGAGCAGACAAGCAGCGACGGATCGGGGTCGGAACTATCCAGCATTTCTCGCGTTTGTCGCCATGAGCGACAGCTTCTCGCCCTTCGAAGTTCGGTCCTCCAACGACCACGGGCGTCCTCTCGCTCCCTCTTTGCGATACACCATGGGCCCCAATGAGGCTGCATGGAGCCGGCGTCGTCCAACCTACAGCGATCGAGGGACGGACAAAGAGAGAGAGATGAACGGAGGCTCCTCCTGTCGCTCGCTGGACTCCACTCGCCACGCGATGGCGTGAAAGAGAGTGATGACAGGGTCCGGGGTTGGATTCCGGTTGCGAGAATAGTATTTTGCGGCCAACTGGCCGTTGACGCTTCCTTCTAGAATCGAATGACTGCATGAGAGAGAGAGCGGAGGCTAATAACAGGACGGAGACGGCCGCTGCGGGTCCCATGATGGCCCTCTCGGGGAGCGCCTGCCCACGCGAAGCAGCCAACCACCAAGCAGAGGGAGCTAGCCCCTGCGATGGTGAGGCCTGCGTGTTTAGTGGAAGGGTGCGCGGTACAAGGCGAACATTTTGCGCTCCAGTGTCTCCCGCGAGCACATGCGACGCGCATTGACACGCGCCCGACAGGTGCAAAGCGAGCAGTGATGAGTGTCAATCAGTATCGTAGAATGGAGTGAGGGCGGGTCCGCCGACCACTTCAAGGTGGGCGGTCGGCTTTCGGCGCTCGCTCACGTCGCACGCGTAGGGCGTCGCGATTGGGTAAATGCGAATCATTGGGCTCCTCTCGCTCTACTGTACTGTACTCAAGGCCGGTGACCTCTCCCTTGCGTCAATGACTGCGCTCTCCCAAAGCGCAGAGAACTTCGCGCTTTCTGCGACTCATTTCTGACAGCACCATGCTCTCCAACAGTAGGCTTGCTCGAATTTCTCGACCCCTACTGTACAAGCGACGTATTGTACTGTACAGTAAAGACTAGAGAGCTTTAATATCTTCTTTTGAGTGTCGACAGGTTTCTAGGAGGTCGCTCATCGACGACTTCACTTGAGTACATACAATAGTCCTCCCTACTCATACAGTCGTGCTCTACCAGTAGGGGAGGGGGGGAGGGGGGGGGAGGATCTGCCCACGTTGAAGTTGAAGCTGTCCAGTGCAGTAATTCGACCGTTATTTTTATACATTATATTACTATTCGTATTAGAAAAAGATCCTTCGCATGCTGGTTAAATGTCGGCTATACACTCTACACAGTGTGCGATCCCTACCGCACTGCCTACAGTACTGTACCGGCGGCCCTCTGCCTGCCCTCCTTCGTGCGTCACCAACGGCTCCACCTCACTGACAGCCAGGTGAGCGCTGCTCCCCGCCGCTAGTGTTGATGCTTGCTCGGCCAGCTTTTTTTTCCTTAAATCGACGCACCACTCGCAATGCCCTCGTGTAGGGCTACGTCAATGTTGTTGAGCGAACAGTTCCGAGCGCAAGGGGCGGAGAAGCCCAACGAGTTCCGGGCGGAGCACGGAGCGACACATCAACGGGGGAGGAGGACGGCTAGGCGATCGGTGGATCCATGGACCACCACCGTTCGGGCGCAACTCTCGACAGGCGACGCCGCCTCCTCCTCTCCCTTCAGGACCTCCCGAGTCATAATAACCCATCTTGAATGGCACACAATCCTCCGGTATTTCACCAAGCAAGTGCTGCACACATCGCAAGCGACTCGGGCGGTTCGGTTCAAGCACCGGCGTCTCGTCAACCACGAGCGCTCTACTCTATACTGTAAGTAAAAGATCGAATAGAAGGAGAGGAGGGTAACTTCAAGTGCAGAGTGGACCCGTCCGTGAGGGCGGCCGGGTGGGTCCTCAGCCCCGCACATAGTGGGTAGAGTTCGTAATTACTGGGTCAATGGGTAGTAGAGCGGGGAGGAAGGGCGTCCGACCGTCGCTCATGTACTGTAGGGCGGGCGATGGGCGCGGATTACGACATTCCAAACCAAGCACGTACGCGTACTGTACACAGTATCCTTTTTTTTTTCTCGCATTGGAGCTTCTCGCCCTACCAGCGACTCTACCGCGATTATTGTATTTTGTTTCCACATTTTCTTCCATGACGAGTGGGTATCCTGCTCGTTCGTACTGTACGAATCCTACCTCTTGCCCCACAGTCTCTCTATCTCTCTCACTGAGGTAGCTCTCACTCTACTGGTAGGGCGGAGATCGAGTGCGTTCTTGAAGCCGCCGCAATCGGAGTGCAAGGCCGGTCACTTTCTAATTGGACGCGTCCAGCGCAACCAGCCCGAAGCTTTCCCCACCACCACTAGAATCCCCTCATGGGCGAGACGACGCCGTCGCCGACCAACAGCAGCAACTGCAGTACCAATGGCAATGGCAACAACTCGCCGCCGTGCTCGAGCCACGTGTTGTTCCGCTGGTCGAGCGCTAATGGCTGTCGAAAGCAGCTCAGCACCAACAACGTGGACACCGAGGCCATCGAGTCTTTTTCTTCGCCATCGTCCTCTTCGTCGTCGTCCTCGAGCGGCGACGACGGCGCCACGCGCGTGCACTTCACGTATCAGGACGAGGCGACGCGCGCGCGTATCTGCAAGAACGCGCAAGCGCTGGTGGACGGCCTGCAGCGCGACCGCGAGTCCATGACGGTGAACGCGCAGGTGGCGCGCAAGGCGCTGCGGTATCGGCGGCTCATGGACCGCTTCAGCGACCTAGACCCAGACAGCACTAGTGTCGACATCTCGGCCTTCCTCGGCATCGAGTGGCACCGTATCGAGGAGCAGTCGTCCGCCGGATCGCCCGAGACGTCCGAGACGTCCTCCTCGTCCCTCTCGTCGCCCAACGAGGACGAGAAGGGCGCAGACAAGAGCAAGTCGCCCACGCACGCCGTGGTGGACTTGTAATGTGGGTGGGTGGACGTACAAGTGAGTGAGAGTGAGTGATTGTGTTGTGTTGAGGAGTGCAAGCAAAAGCGTCGAGGGAGCAGGAGTTGCGTGTATTTAAACCCACAGAGAGAGAAAGAGAGGGAAGAGCCATTGGAAGTACCGACAAGCAAGGTAAACAAACATGCCGAACAAAACTTGAAGTATCAGATCCTGCATGGCAATGACACCATTCAGCATTGAAGAAGAGTCCTCTGACTCGGTTGTATCAGATCTGAGTATCCGTCCTCGGTATCAGCTACCCTTTTTTACCGATTAAATCGCGGTTAGTTGTGGATAATTCGTAGCGACGCACGAGGCAAAAAGTAAGCGATCGCCGTCACTCAAGAAGATCAACCATGGCGAGCGCAGGTAAGCATCGATAAGCCCGCGACGCGCGGCCTGTTGAGGGCTCCTGCATGGTCGTGTATGCGCATAACTGACCGGCACCTCCTCCCTGTACACTGTTCCTCCGTGTAGACGCCCCCATGGCCTTCGTCGAAGCGGCTCCGGCACTGCCGTCCGACGCGCAAGGTGAGTGCGACCTGACCTATCCAGTGTATCAGCCCGTTGCCCTCCCGCTACCGGAGTATGAGATGGATGGTTATACTCAAGACCACATTGCTCTCCTTTTTCTGTGTGGATGCTCACCCCCCTGGTCTGGTACTGTAGCGACGGAGGGGCTGCGCGTGATCGACTTCTCGGGCGCGCTGCTGGACCAGACGTACGCCGTGCAGGTCTGGGCGCTCACGAACGCGCTGTTCGTGTGGATGGGCTCGGGCGCCGCCAAGCCTGCGCTCAGGTGCGCTTCGTCTCCTCCCCGCGCATGGCTTCCATCTCTATTTCTCTCTCGCTGGTCTGTTGCTAACGCATGCCCTTGTGGACGCCATGAACGCTATAGATCGCTGTCGACGGCGATCGCGACGCGTTACAGCCCCATGCCGCTGCTCACGTCGATCGTGGGCGCGCCCGAGATGGAGGAGCAGCAGATCGCGCAGCGGCTCGCGCGGCGCTCCGGCCGTCAGTGTTTCGTGTCGTGCCAGCTGCCCGACCACGCGCCCGAGCTCTTCTCGTTCGTCGAGAAGCAGCTCCACCAGCGACTCGCCCAGGATGGACTGCTCCCGCCCTCCCAATCGTCCTAGGCATAGTGGAATCGTCAGATAGGCTTGTGGTCAATAAGCAAGCGTAAACACCGTCATGCATACATGTATGGGGCGTCCATGCCGAAGGTGTCGCCAACGCATGGGATCATGGTATGAGCAGCTAGCTCCCCATGATGAAGAAGAGTGCGAGTCAACTGCCGCGTTCTGATTGACATAAAAATAACATAAAACATTATTTACACCAATCAAAATAGCACATTGAAGATCAAAGCAGCGTTTAATTGGCTGAAATTCCGCATCACACGGCACACCCAGAATTCCGCGAGCCAAAATGCGACAATAAGCAATCGAACCGACCCGAGAGGCCGATCACTTTGCGCCTCCGCGTTCTTCTCCTCCCTCCTCCTCTCTGCTACAGGCCAGAGGCACGGAAGAAGCATGGTGCTGCTGGGGAACGTGGCGGTGGACGACGCCATCCGGCTCGTGGGTGTGGAGCTGAGCCGCAACAACCAGAGCGTCGTGCTCGGAACGTAAGGCGCTCTCCACCTTGACGAACACGCGCGAACATGATGTTCAACGTCTCTCTTTTGTGCCGTGCAGGACGCCCGCGGAGAAGGAGCTGCTGGAGCGGCACTCGGCCAAGGGCAGGCAGCGCTCGTCCATCGGCTTCCTGGTCGGCGGCGGTCTCATGGGCGGTCTCTGGCGCTGGTCGGGCAACAAGCGCCGCGTGCTCGGCATGGTCGCCACCATCTGTGCGTCTCGCTCACTGCCTGCGTCTCCTTGGTTACCAACGCCATAATGGTCTGCCTTGATGACTGACGTCTTGTGTTGCTAATGCTGCACCAGCGGGCGGCGTGTTCGGCATGACGTACGGGCTGCTGAGCATTCGTCGCGACCTGTTCACGGAGCTGCTGACGCTGCCGGCGGACCAGTCGCCTTTCGCCGCCCGCGCGCGCAAAGTGTACGCGGTATCGACCTGTTGCTTGGCGTCCGTCAATGATAGTGTTTGACCTGGTGGTGTGTGTGCCATCGTCGGTGCAGACTGCTGGAGAAGATCCCGACCAACGACTTTGTCAAGGAGCTGCGCGAGCGTATGAAGAACTCGGTCGGTGGCTTTAAGTATGTCCCACCCTCGCTCGCATTGCTGCCAACGCGTGTCATGACCACTAACGGTCGTTCTCTTGCAGTGACGTGTGGGACTCGAGTGCAGAGGCGGCGGCGGCGTTTCCTCGGCCTCCGCAGGCGCCGACGCGCTCTCCGACTCCGTCGCAACCGTTCCCGCCTCGCGAGCCCCCGACAACGAGCAACGAGTCGGACGGCTTCTTCTCTGCGGACGTAAGCGCCGCCCCAGGGCGCTCGCCCTTCTTCATGTTCGGCGGCCGCGGAGAGAGCGATGACGACGGTGCTGACGCTCGTGATGGCGACCTGCCGCCGCTCTCGCGCGATCCGTACGCCGCGTATCCGTCCGCAAGCACGGACCGCAGGAGCCAGCAGCGGCCAAATGGTGTGATCAAGCGCGACGAGGACGAGTACTTCTTCGGAGTGCCGAGCGACGAGGGCGAGACGCCCGCGCGCGCGACGACGTGGGACGAGATTCGCCGCCGCGCGGCGCAGCACGAGCAGGGCCGCAAGTGAGTCGACGAGCGTGGATGCGTATGTTAACTGGTGAAACGCCAGGTGCGAGAGGTGATGGAGGAAGTGCTGATAGTCGTCGCCATCTCGGGCGTGAGCAAAACAACAGAAACACAGAAATGAACGTATAAATTTGCCGACTGGTCGCGGCTGCCGTCCCCGAACTCCACGTGAATAGACGCTCCGATCACCTATGGAGAAGGCGACAAGCAATAGCGTTAGTGCCGCTGATGCTGCTGGCGGCGGCAACAAGGCCATCTCGTTCCAGAGCAGCAGCGGCGCGCAGTCGGCCGAGGACCTGGCCGTGCTGCGCGCGATCGTGGCGCGCGAGCATGCGCTGGACCAGCTGCTCGACATGTGCTGCACCTTCGATGAGAACGACGCGACAGCAAGCAGCGAGGAGCCCGAGCTCCCTAATGTCAGTGAAGATCTGCTCGAGCAGCTTCTTCTCGTGCGCGCGCGGTCGATCGACGTGATCGAGCGCGTCGCGGGCTGGCGGCGACGCATGGTGCAGCACTTGCCGTTCGTCTGGCGACGCGTCAACTACCTGCTCAAGATGACGAGTGACCTCGACTTCGTGAGCAAGAGCCGCGTCGCGACGAGCGCACTGGGCGGCACGCGACTCGTGAGACGCAACCCATTCGCCATGATCGGCGGACTGGATCACAGCATGCATGCACTCTGGGCGTACGAGCTACCCGAGCCCGACGACATCCCCGTGCTGCTCGACGCGGCAGCGTTCGGCGGCAGCGCGCGCGTCCTGGACCAGCCGACGCGCCTCCGACTGTGCGAGAGTCTCCTGCTGTACGAGGAGCAGCGCTTCGGTCGCTTCCCTGCAAGCGCTGCGGCAGGTGATCACCGACTCAAGTCGCTCGTGAAGCGCGAGGCGGAGTTCGCGGCCAAGTCGCGCTTCGGTGCCGTCGGGAAGGCGCAAAATGCTACCAGCGAGTGAAGGCGGCGACCTCTAACTGCGGAAATCGACAGAGCAGAACGAGGACGACAAACTCACAGACAACAACCATGATGCGCACAACTACGCAGACCACGTTACCATATCAAAGTGCGCCGTTATAATAGCCGTCGTGTCGTCGATAATTTCGCCTCTCCCCCTTGAATTGTTCACGCGCCGTACTTGGTGAGGTCGAGCGTGAGCGACTGCGAGCGCTGCGACGAAATGTCCTTGGCAATGCCGACGAGAGCGTCCGCCTTCTCGTAGAAAGAGTCCTTGAGCGAGATCACGACGCACTGGAAGTCGCAGTTGGCGATGTACGTCGACACCTTGTTCACGTTGACGTTGTCGAGCGCGGCGTCCACCTCATCCAGCACGAAGAACGGCGACGGGCGGTAGTTGTGGATCGCGAACAGCAGCGCAAGCGCCGCGACCGTCTTCTCGCCACCCGATAGCTGCTCCATCTCGCGGAAGCGCTTCATTGGCGGCATAGCGTTGTACTTGACGCCATTCAGATACGGCTCCTCCGTGTTCTCAAGACTCAAGTACGCCGTGCCGCCCAGCGGGTGCTTGGAACTCTTGGTCAGCTGCTTGTATGTCGCGTCAATGACGCCAGAGATGTGGTTGAACGCCTCCATGAAGCGCCCGTGGCGTGTCGCCTTGACCTTTTCAAACGCGGCGGCCGCATCCAGCGCCTGCTGCTTGATGCGGTCCAAGTCGCCTTCCTCCTTCGAAATGCGCTTTTGGATCTCGTCAAATTTGTCGAGCGCACGCATGTTGGGCTGCATGCGCTCCAGCTCAGACAGCAGGTCGCTGATCCGCTCTTCGTAGTCCGCGTTAATCACGTCGTACTCATGCTCGTCGTCTACGGTGTTCGCCTCTGGCAGCGACGAAAAGTCGATCTCTTGGCCGACGTAAGGCTCAACGGCCTGGTTTGTCAGCACGTGGTCGAGACTATCGCGTCCGTCGAGTCCACCGCTGGAGGCACTACTTGTGGCAGAGTTGCTGACGTCCTCCATGTCCACGTCTTCCATCTCCATGTCGCCATCTTCTTCGCCGTTGTTTCTGTTCCGGGTGCCCGTTGCGCGCTTACGCTTGACCGGCAACGTCACATGGTCCAGTGACGCGCGTTTGAGGATCTCCTTCTTCTGATCCTTGAGTCGGTCGAGCACGGTCTCCACCGCTGCAATCTTCTTGAGGACGTCGTTCTTCTTGTTCTCGTACTTGACCTTCTTGTGCGCGATGTGACGCAGCTCACGCTCACACTCGTCCAGTGTCGAGGACAGTTTGGCGTGTACGCCTTCTTCTTCTTGCTTCCTCTTCGCAAGACCTGAGATCTGCTTCGCGAGCTCACCCTCTTCCTTCTTGAAGCGCGTCACGTTCTGCTTCTCCTCCGCAGCCTTTTGCTGTGCTGCGACCATGGGCTGGTCGAAGTCTTGCGCTTCGAGGTAAGCAATCTGAGTGATACAATCCGCATAATGCAACAGAGAGTTAGACACCATACGGTGTAAAGCCCAGTAGGTCCAAGATCGATCGTTACCTGTGCCTCGAGCTTGGCTTCATGCTCCGTGATCTTGCGCTTCATGTCCATGTGCTTCTGCTGGCGCTTGATCACCTTCTCCTCGTAAACGCGGATGCTGGCGACGCCAATCTGCTCGCTGAAGTTGGCGAACATCTCATCTTCGACGCTGTGAATCTCGTCCTCAAGGGACGAAATCTTGCCGTGGCGAGAGTTCACTGACGCCTGGAACTTAGCGAGCTCGGGCTTGATGGACTCCGCAATCCGTTTTCCCGCGTCGTCAATTCTCACCTTGAGCATCGGCTTACGGGACTCGGTCGTCACCAAATCGGCCTTCGCGTACTTGAGCCGGTTGCGCATGCCTTCCATTTGCGTGCGGAGGCTCTCCAACTTGGCGTACGACGCACCGTGACGCTCAATGGACTGAATTTGGTCCGTCAACTCGTCCTTGCGCTGCTGCGTGGATTCGATTTCCTTCTCGTCCCACTGGCCGGCGCGCTGCATGTCACTATGCGTGCGACCACCTGTCATACTGCCGTTCTTACTAACGACCATGCCGCTCAGTGTCACGGCCTTGACACGTTCGTTCTGGCGAAAGCAGAGATCGCGAGCCGTGTCGATCGAGTCGCACACCACCGTATCACCGACGGCATAATGCAGCGCCGGCTCGATCTCCGGATCACATTCGATGACATCGACCACCAGCTTGATGCTGTCGCCGAAGCTTCGGAAACGCTCGTTGATCGGCTTGACGCGGATCTTGTCCAGCGGAATGAACTGAGCGCTACCTGAGCGCGAATCGCGCAGGTACTGAATACATTCCTGGCCGGTCTTGTAGTCCGTCACGACCAGCGCGTCCATGTGCTTGCCCGTCGCGACTGTGACCGCCATGTTGTACTTGCGCTGGACCGGCTTGCACAAGTCAACAAGTCGGCCCTTGACGCCAGGGAACAAGCGCCTCAGTGTTTCAAACACTTCCGCCCTGCGACTTTCAGCTTGTGACTGATGCTTGTCATCCTTGAGCTCGCGCAGCTTCGCGTTAACTCGCGCCAGCTCTTCGGCCAGCTTCTCCTTCTTCTCGCCTTGACCTCGAATCTAAAACATGCAATTCGAATGAGTACGTCAAATGTTTATGATACCCACGACTTCGCACCGTGATGGTAAACGCGAGTCTACCTCTGTTTCGGAGCGCTTCAAGTCCCGTTCAGCATCTGCGATCGCGCGCTCCGTTTGCGAGATGACGCTCCGCATCTGAAAACAATATTACACAAAGCACATGTCAGAAAGCTCCCTCCAATAGTATCTCAACGTACCTAGCCAAAAGAAACACAGCGTCAACTCACATTGACGATCCGGTCGTCGGCTTGCTTCATCTCGTCCGTCAGCTTTGCAATCTCGTTCTCGCGGTCCGAAAGCTCCTGCGAAAGCGTCTGCACCTTGTTGAGATCGGCCGTCTGTAGACGCATGATCGAATCGAGCTCACTGCGCAGCGAGGTGGTCTTGACTTGTGCCGCTTCTTTGATCCGGTGGTACTCCTCCAGACGAGCCCCTTCAAGCACGAGCTTGCTCTGGTCGCCACCTTGACTGATTCGCCGGTTTTGCTTGGCGTCCAGCTCGGCCTTTGCCGCGTTCAACTCTGCCAGATCTTGCTTCAACGCTTCCACTTCCTTCTCTTTCCCGGCCGATTTGCTGCGCATGTTCTTTTCCGTCACTTCCGCCTCCAGGATCCGCTTCTGTGAGAACCGAGCCTTCTCACGAAGTTGGATCATCCGCGGCTCCAAGCGCTCGAGCTCGTTCTGGACCTGTTGGATGCGCTCGCGGCATTGCATGGTGCCGCGCACGCTAACGTTGTGCTCCTTCTTCTTGTCCTTGAACATCTGCAGCAGCGACTCTTCCTTGGCAGCGCTTGTCCGCTTCTCCTCCTGAAGCTGACGGACGACTGCTTCGCGGCCTTTGGCATCCTCTTCCACTTGGAAAAGCTGCCACAGGTAGTGCTCCGCCCGCAGATTGTTCTGGAATAGCGAACGAGCGAGTTAGATCGGATACATCTCGGTTTATCTGACAGCAACACAACACAAGTGCATCACACATACCACTTCGTCCAGCTTGTTCTTGAACTGCTGCGCCTCATCGCGCTGCTCCTTCACCTGTGACAGGCAAAGCGATCGTAAGATTGTGCATAGACACCAATGTATCCACGTGCACACGATAACGCACCATCCTCTTCTCGGCAATCAGGCCCTTCTTCTTCTGGTAGGCAAAGATGGTGTTCTCTTCCGCCGCGTTCTTCGCCTCAAGGAGCTGGTTGTACTCGAGCCTGTTCCAGCAAAATAACACGTTAGTGGAAGGTTTCACCAGCAAAAAACGATCGCCGAGAGCGCAGCGTACCGCAGCTCGTCCGACATGGAGATCTGCTCAAAGAGCTTGGTCAGCTCGTCCGGGCTTTTGGACGCGATCGACTCGACGTCACCCTGGAACACGAGGAAGTTGCGCGCCTTGACCAGGATGCCGATCTGCTTGAGCTGGTTCTGGTACGTGTCGAACGACACGTCCTGGCCGTTGATGCGGTAGCTACCGGTCCCTTTCTCTGAAATCAAGCGCGAGAATCGCACCTCGCCGCCGCCGCTGGCGCCCGCAGTGCCCGCCATGGACGGCGCCGACTCGCCCGCGGCGAACTCGTAGACGAGCGTCACGTGCGCGGCGCGCGCGGCCAGCTGCTCGGGCGAGTCGCTGGGCGCGCGGTGCACGAGGTCGCGCAGCTGCGTGGAGCGCAAGTGGCGCGAATTGACGCCCAGCACGAAGCTGATGGCGTCCATGAGGTTCGACTTGCCCGCTCCGTTCGGGCCCACGACCGCAGTGAACCGGTGGAACGGACCCACCACGTGCGCGCCGCCGTACGACTTGAAGTTCTCCAGCTCCAGCCGCGCGATGCGCCCCATGACTTCCTCAAAGAGAGAGAGAGATCGCGGAGGGACGGGCGGCCTTGACCTTGACGTCTTGCTGGTGCTGCACTTTCTCGGAAATGATGCCGATTCCCATACAAAATCCGCGGCAAGTTTCTCTTTTGCCTTGCCTTTGGCGGGAAAATACTCTCACAAATGATATTTTCTATCAACTAATATTGTGAGCAATTATACATACCTTCTACAATGCATAACCGATAGGAGTTGAAGTGGGAGACTGTTACGTATCAACTGAGCGGTGTTCTTTTCGGGGCGGATCCGAATGATCTCCCCGATACTTTATCGCAATCATTTTGAGCACCGCTATGGAGGAGGACGCGTCGCTATCGAGCCGCGCCGTGTCGGACGCGAACGAGGCGCTGCCACCGCCGGCGGCGTCCGTGTCTGCGCCCGCGTCTACGGCGGCCAAGGCGTCGTCGGCCGCGCTCTCGCTGGCGGCGGCAGCCAAGTCCAAGCTGACGCAGGGCGGGCGCCGCATCATCTCGCCGCTGGCGCACGTCGCGTCCGGCGGCGGCTCGTCGCGCGGCATGAAGGCCAATGCGTCGCCTTCCACAAGCGCCGCTACTACTACAAGCAGCTCGGCCTCCACGTCGTTTCCGGAGGCTACAGGCGATGATAGCGCCATGGGCGCTGCGTACTTGGCGGCGGGCATCTCGTCGTCGCTGGCGTCGGCGACTTCCTCGCTCGCGACAGCGTCGTCTTCCATCAGCAACATGCTCTTCTCGACGCCCACTAGCACGACTAACAGCGCTAGTGGCGTCGCTCCAAGCAGCGGGAATGGAGGCAGCCTGGTGATGGATCCAGACGTCGCGAGCGAGCAGGCGGCCGCGGCGAAGGAAGAGTTTCGGCAGGTGTCGGCCCAGCAGCGCATGCGCATCTTGGAGGACCTGGTGCAGCACCGGCGGTCAGACTGGAACTATCTCAAGCTCATGCACGAAGGCTCCAACTACTGGCTGAACGTGGCGCTGCTGCGCGAGCAGCAGGTCATGGCGCACCTCGGGCAAAAGCAGACCATCCGCCGCGGCGTGCAGTTCTTCTACCTCGGCCTTGGGCTCGGGCGGATCATCAACGAGTCGGCGCACCCGCAGACGCTCGCCATGGACTGCTGTCAGCTGCTCGAGGAGCTCGAGTTCTACTTCTCGTCCGCGACCGTCCAGGGCATGGTAGGCATCCATTCTGATACAATGTTCTCAAGTATAGGCCGATACTGATGCTTGCTCGTGGAGCAGAAAATGATGGTGGCGACGTCCAGCACGCTGCACGAGCCGGTCGAGATGCAGGACAATGCGCTGCGCTACTCGGTCGACGAGCCCTTCCGGCCGACGCTGTACAAGTGGAACCAGCGCCCCGTGTTCCGGCGACTCATGGCGCCTCCCATCGTAAGGCTTCGCGAGCACAGACGCCGTGGCCACTCGCTCCTAGGTTGACTAACCAAGAGCGCTATCTGGTGTACCTCGCAGCCGTTCCCGCTCGACTACCGCGAGGTGCTGCTGTCGCTGTGCGACATCCTGGCCATCATCTACAGCAAGCTCGTCGAGGACAACAGCAGCTCCGAGAACGTGAACATCTTCCTGGCCATTATCCGGTTCGACGAGCGCATCAAGGTAGTGTGTCGTCGTGTTGCTCCTGGCGTGGACCCTCCGAGTGACTCTGCTTAACGAGTGTCTCGTTTCGCACTGGCTTTTGCTCGTAGAAACTGTTCATCGACCCCGTCAAGAAGGAGTTCTCCGCCGTGGCACTGCAGGTCATTTCCGAGGAAATGACGTCCGTGCGGAAGGCGTACGCTTCAAGAACGAGCTCGACACCGGCGCCTATTACTGGAGATGCCGTCAGCCCCACGCCTGCGACTGCGGACAGCTAGAACGACACGACCACCAGACGGATGTTGCTGCACTAGTTTACTGTTTTACGCGACAAAGAGGTCTTGCATTTGATGATCTTGAGCAAGCCTGACCATCACCTCAGATCTCGGCTTCCCCAGTCCAACTAGAGAGAGCGCTCAGCCGCTGGGCGTAGAATTCGCCCGTCACGTCGGTCGCCAGCCGCTGCCACAGCTCTTCGACGTTCGCGACGCTCGCTTTATCAGCGCCCGGGTGCGTCTCTTGAATGCGTTTGTCTTGCGCGGCTGCGAACTGCTTGCGCTGCGTCTGGTATCTCAAGTGAACGAGCAATGAGGAGCGTCCCGAGACGCCGCAGCACTCGTGCATCGCTAGTTCGAGCTGCTCCAGCCGCTGCCTGGTCATCGGATCGATGCACGCGCCACTTTCCCCTTCGCTTCTGGCTCGAGAGTCGTCGTAGTGGTTGCCATGCGGAGAAGGCGACCCTCCTGGCCTGCTCCTCGCTGTATCAGCCTTCGATTGCGGCTGATACAGCCGAGACATGCTCGACGACTTGCCGTTGTTCAGCTCGAGCGTGGTTCCGAGCCTGCTGTCCGTCTTGGACGGCACGCTGGACCAGTCGAGCTTCTGGAACACGACCTTGTACGGTTTGCGCTTCAGGAATGGCCGCCTGGGCTTGGAGTCGTCGTCCAGATCGTCATCACTCTGGTCTGGCGAGTCTCCTCTTGTCGGACTCGTGCTGCTCCGCGTCGTAACACTCGTGCCGTTGAACCGGCCGACTCTTTCAGCAAGTGACACTCTGCGCTCCGGCGACTTGAACGACCGCGATGGAGGAGCTCGCTGCTGGCTTGATGACGTTAAGGAAGGACGGGGAGTGGGCTGTTGCTGTTGGCGGGCAGGCATCGGGCTGGTCATCATGTCGGAGGAGGACGTGGACGCTGGCGACGACGGAGGGGAAATCGCTTCGGCTCGTGGTATCCGACCTCGAACCGGACTCGTCGGCGTGACTGCTCTCGTTACGATTGTATTTGAAGACTGCGAGGACTTGTGGGATTGATCCTGGTCAGTAGATGCCTTCACCTGCCGAGCGTTTGCCTTGGCTGCACTGGTCGCTGACGTAAGTGGTCGTCTCACTCGTCGGCTTGGCGGTGGCTTCCTGTCGCTCTTGATCCGATTTGCGGTATCCTCACGCGGTTGAACGGCATTTGGCCGCTTCGGTGGAGCGTACGAAGCCATAACCTCGCAGCCCGCGGCATCAATGGCTCGCTGCAGAAAGCGGATGCTCAGCCGCAGCTCTCCTCGTGTCAAGTCGCCTGGGCTCGCCTTCTCGAGCGGGAACCATCGACAGAGCGAGTACTCGGAGGCTAATCCCGTCTCCAGCAGCACCAGCGGAACGCTCAAGTTGCCCTGGGTCTCTCGCCCACGCGCACTTCTGACCTTGGCGACCACGCGCACGCTCCACTCGTCGACGATCGACTGCGGGTTAGAGATCGCATCGCCCTTCTCACCGGTGAACCGAAGCGAAGTGTCCGTCGTCATCGTCGTTTCCACCGCTGAGCTTGAGTTGGTGAGCCGAGGCAGCAGCGATTGAGACGTTATACGAATGGCCAGTGCTTTGCCATTCGCGGAGCAGAGCGAGAGCTCGAAGTCGACGACACCGCCCGCGAACATGGCGCTCTCGCTGAGTAAACCACGAACCGACACGAGCTGGACGTCCACCAAGTACTCTGGAAGTCGCTCTCCCGTCACCATCGGCGGCGGCACAGGCGATAACACTTGCACTGACGGTTCTTCCCGCTCTAGGAGGTATGATGCAGGAGTCATAACGTCCCACATCGGTGGGGATGGCGGCAACAGTGGCGTGCTAAACACGCGCTGGGGTGTCTCCGCCTCGACTACTGATGCATCGAGTAGCGGGATGAGCACAGACTCGCAAAGCAGTTCCTGCTCGCCCTCCTCTGACGGTAGCGCCGCTTCCAGATGCTCTTCCTGCTCGTCAGCGAGCAGCACGCGGCACCTGCGGATGTAACAGCGATGCTGGTAGCGCCGGAAGCAGCGCTGTATCAACGCCGCGGACTCGTTCCTCAGTCGCTCCCTCTGCTCTGCCAGCCGTCTTTGCAGCGCCGAGTAGTCCACCGCCGGTGTCGACGGCCTTGGGAGCAAAGCAGCTTGAGACATGCGCGCATGAGGCAGGGGCGGCGGTCGCGGCTGGTCTTCCGTTCGTCCGCCGCTTGCGCTGGCCGCCAGCAGCTGCGCCAGGCTCATGGGCTGCGCGCGCCGCTGTATCCTCTCGGCCACGGGAGCGGGCTCACAGGCCTCTTCATCGTCCAGGAACCGCGAGCCCGCCGCACTAAGGGTAACCCCGAGCATATTGGCTAGTGGCGTCATAACTCTGATCTTCAAAGGTCGTAACGCCGTGGCCGTTAATACAGTGCGCGCCATAAGTCTGTGCCGAACAGTTTTTCTTGAATTGTAACGCTAAAAACACAATTCTAACGCTGAAAATAAGGCATTGTGCTCACCAAACAAAATGCTATTGGAGCATATATTTTGTTTTCTCATCCGATC
>JAADXW010000157.1:0-34868 GCA_023337975.1 Phytopythium ostracodes
GTGAAGAGCGGCACGTAGTCGTCGATGATGCACGCGTACATGACGAGCGCGGCGCTGTTGACAAACAGCGTGACGACTGGTAAGAGCTGGACCTCGCCCGGTGTCTTGTGCTTGATGATGCGGTAGTAGTCCGGGAAGGGCAAGACTCGCAGGATGATGGACGTGACGATCATCAGCACCGATAGCGCCGTGATGGCAGCTGGCATTGCGTCTGGGTGATTAGGACGGGAGCAACTAACGTTCGTTCGGTTGAAGAGTTTGACGGGTTGAGGTGCTGAGTGCGAGGCAAATTGAGGGGATGAACGACTTGCTTGCCGCCACCGCCTCGCATTCGTCCAGAGAGGCACGAGGTACGCGCACTACAGAGGTGCGTGAGGCGACACAGGTCAGGCGAGTATCACATCACGCCTTCGTCACCGTCAAACGCCTCGCAATAGGACTGAAGAGTGCGATTGCCTCCTGTTTCGCATTGCTGGGCTCACAATCACAGCGGTCAAGATTGTGAGCTCACCTAACCTCGGCACCGATTGTGTCAACATATATCTTGGTTAATGTATTTCGATTAAGTACGAATTTCAGTTCAACGACTTTCGACGTCAATCACAACCGGATGTGAGACCATGGACCAAAGCGGTACTGTAGTGATGGAATGACTCCGAGCACATTGCGTGCATTCCATGGGCATAAATGAAAGGAGCTCTCCTGAGCTCGAAGCACGGGGCCATAAACTTAATCTACACGAACAGGGAGCGCAGCATGAAGTAGCACGTCATGGCCACCACCACGCCAAATCCGATCACGAGCATCTGCGCGATCACGCGGCAGGCTGCGAGGTCAGCCGGCGTCATCTCGCCGCCGCCTTGTTGCTGTTGCTGCACGCGGTACTGAGCCAGCGCGGACGCGAACTCGCGAGCCTGGACGTCCGACATCTCGCGCTGCTCGGCGACTTCGGTCGCTTGTACGTGGCGTCGGCGCAGAGCATCGTGCACGGCGGACGTGTTCCACTCGGGAAGCAACTCGTCGTTGGGGTCACTCGGGGGTTCCTCTTTCTCCACCGTCTTCTTCTCCTCGAGATCCGGAAGTGACGACGAGCGAATGCCAAAGGCAAAGGAAATGCCCGCGTCCTCCTCCTCCTCACCGTTCTCGCCCGTCATTTCAGGGATCGCCAAACCAGCACCATCGTCCTCGTCTTCATTGTCAAGACCAGCAAGCCGCCTCTGGCGCGCCGCTTCCTCCTCGGCCAACCGATCCAGCACACGCTGAATCTCACTCAGCATCGACGGATCGACGCCCATTCGAAGCAGGACCTCCTTCTCAATGCGCGCGGACCGCGCAGCCTTGTTTTCTCTGAATGAAGGCGACTCTGCTGAAGGCTGAGGAGACGGCGACGGCATGGAAGCTGCCGCGTACATGGGCGTCTGCGGAGTCGTCGAGGGTGTGATCGAGCTGCGATACCGCATCGACGCTGCGTCCGAGAATGCCGACTCGGTCTCAAAACTCCATCGTGTCTCCGCGACCGAGGAAGCTGGCGATGCCAGTGACTTCTCGTCTGAAACGTGAAGTTCGCCAAGCTCGACGCCAGCTTCCTTTTTCACCTCGACGGCGGGTGCCTTCTCCTCATATTCATCGGCTGCTGCCGACTCCTTTGCTGCTGCCGACTCGGCGTGAGCCGCCGCGGCTTCTTCTTGGGTCTGTTCACGCCGCACACGCTCCACTTCCAACGCGTGAAGCAAGTTGGTCGCTAGTTCCGCGAGGAAAATGGAGGCTTCGGGTGACGCGGCGACATCTCCGAGCTGCGCCAAGCACTCGCCAAGAGTCTCAAAGATCCCGCGGCCCTCTGGACTGGCAAAGAAGTCGACGATCGACTGCACCGTAGAGAACAACTGGCGCGTCGCCTGCTTACTTTCAGGCGTGCTCAGCGCCTGCGCCACCCGCGAGGCGGTCGCAACCGAGTTTAGCACGACCTCACGACCTGGCTGGGACACCGACGCGTGCACGAACTGGTCCTGGAGACGGCTGGCCGTGCCTGCGAGCTGCTTGGCGCGTTCGGCGCCCAGCACGCCGAGCGCATTGCCGAGCGCCGTCGACAACAAGCGCGTCAGGTCGCGCGCGCGCTGCGGGGTCATGCGCTTGAGCCGGTCCCAGATGAGCACGCTCAGCACGTACGGGTTGGCCACGGACTGCGCCAGTCGCTGCGCCACCGGGCTCACGACCGTCGCGTCTACCTTGGTCGTCGCCCACCTGCCCAATCATCCAGCGACGCACACGAACGGACAGTCAGCGACACAAAGCTTGTATAGACAGCATCAGGAAACTGGCAGGATGCCACGCACCGTACGGCGTCGCCTATCATTTGCGTGCGCGCGTGGACGAGCTTGTGGCGAGGAGACGAGCGAATGGGAAGAGGAAAGCCCGAGTGGTCAAGGGGGAAAGATCCGGCCGGCGGGCGAGGAAAGCGACGTGAAGCGACGTGAACGGCGGCGGACGAGGCGACGGGGAGCAGGCGAGAGCGTGGGACGTGGCGACGGACGCGCAAGGGAGGGAGGGAATGGGCGGTGCGCGCTTCAGAATATCCTGATCCTGGTCCACCTCCGACTTGGGGTTGCTGCTGGTGTGCGCTTGTGTGGTTTTGCTGGCAAATTAACGACTGAAAGGGGGTGGGAGGTGCTGGCGCGATACAAAAAGCAAGTGAGATAAAATGGGCCGTTGATGCAATAAGAAAGGTCGGCGAACATACAAAAAATCAGAGAAAAGGCTTCTATTGAAATAGAAAGAAGAGGACAGCCAACAAGTACAGGACCGCACTTCAAACCGAGTTGACTATGCGACACTATTAAAAAGGAATTTTACGTACGAGTAACGTATGGGACAGTATAAACTGAGAGCGGTCTTCTTCAAACCCCAGCACAAAAATTAGATGCTCTTTTGACGAGTAACAAAGAATTGGCAGAGGGAAGGTGGGGGAGCGACGGGGCACCTTTCTTTTAGCGAACGTTCGATTGACTGGGAGGTGACGCGAAGGTTGTTGCAAGCGTCCGGATAGGTGCAGGTGATGCGAAGGTTGTCGCAAGAAGCGTACCGTACCCCCCACAAGTCTTTGCGCCCAATTTCTCCAACATCGAAGCTGGATACTATTTGGAAGCAATAAGGAACGAACATGGCGGCGCGCGGGGTGAACGGGGCGGTGGCGGCGACGCTGAACGCGCGCTTCATCAAGTGCGCGGGCTGCAAAGTGAACGTGCCGAAGGAGGACATGCTGGCGCTGGGCAAGTGCACGGTCTGCGGGCGTGCGTACGAGCCGGAGATCACGGACGGCGGGAAGAGCATCACGGTCGAGACGGTGGCGTTCGCGGCGGGCGCGGCGTCCGCTGCTCCTGCTGCGCCAACGGCCGCCGCGAAGACCAACAAGCTCAGGCGCAAGCGCTGGGCCGTGCTCACGTCCAAGAAGGGCCGCACGTACTACCACAACACGGAGACGGGCGAGGATACATGGGAGGCGCCGCCGGATCTGGACGCCGAGGCGACCGAGGACGCGTTCGGTGAGCTGACAACGGGGCTGTGAGCGTGTTGAGTACCTTACTGAGGATGGCGCGTGTTTGTGGTTGTGATAAGTAGTGCCGTTCAAGAACGACGCGGTCAAGAACGCGGTGCTGCGGGAGCAAGCCAAGGCGGAGGCCTCGAGGATGGGCGTCCCGATGGAGGTGATCGCCATGGCTCAGCGCCGCGAGCAGGAGGAGGAACTAGCGAACGATCCGATCGCGCAGCTCGGAAGTCGCAAGGTGGACCAGCCAGTAGTAGCAGCAGCGACGGCGGCAGCGTCCAAGAAGGCAGCGGAGAGCGCCAAACTGCCACCGCACACGGAACACATCGACGAAGGCGAGGAGGAAGCGGAGAGCAGCGACGACGACGAGGACAACGACCAGGATGAAGAGAAGCAACGCACATGCTCGATGATGTGATGGTGTTTGCGGTGAGGATATGTTGGACTTGTGTGCGAGACAGTCTGGAGATGAGAGTGGAGCGGCACAGACGCATCAACGCCACGTACAGCTCTAGCTCTCAACATGGTGGTGCGTCGTATGAATGGAAAGCTATCAACGACATCGAGAGACATATGAGCTCAATATAGCCGCCTATGTGATGCCAAAGACGCCGTGCTAACGCGCTCGCATGTCTGTGGAAAGCAAACGCAACAGTGCGAGACGGTTTCCAGACAATCCTCCACACAAGTGCACGTACGGACGTGCTCTCCTGCGCCGCACATTGCGCGTCACCATGCCCACATTTCCCGAGCTCGTATCCACGCGCAATCTGGTCCATTTCTCGCGTGACGCGCAATCACGGTACCTTGCCGTGGCACCTTGCGCTTCTCGCTGCCCACCGCGTCGGTCCGTCATTTGTCAATTGGCCAACTGGTACGCGAGCGAGCATCAGTATCCCTCCTTCCGACCCTCAACCTCCCAGTCAGTTGCTGTGCCCACTGCCATGTCGGGCACCTTCACCGCTAAGACCGCGCTCACGGTGCTCACGATCCTCTCGTCCATCGCGCTGCGGGTCTCTTCGCTGCCCGACTACTACTAGGTCCACAAGTACAAGACCACGGGCGAGGTCGCGCTGCTGCCGGTCGTGGCGCTGTTCGTCAACAGCGGCGCCGTCGGGCTCTACGCCTACACGATCGACAACTTCGTCCCGCTGCTCGCGACCAACGCGTTCGACGTCTGCATGACGCTCCTGTCCATCGGGGTCTTCTTCCTCCACACCAACGACCGCGCGTACGTCTACAGGCTGTGTAGCATCGGAAGAGCCGCCTTCGCGGTCGTGCTGCTGTACACGATCCTGGCGAACACTGGCGCGACGAATCAGTCCAAGAGCCAAACGGGGACAGTGCTCGGGTGGGTCACGATGGCCACCTCTGTCGCCCAGTTCGGGTCGCCGCTCGCGACGATGACGAGAGTCGTCGAGACCAAGTCGGCCGCGTCCCTGCCTTTCACCATATGCTTCATGAACATCATCAACGGCGGCCTGTGGGTCGCGTACTCGTCTGTGGACTGGAATGCGTTCGTGCTGGCGCCAAACATCTTCAGTGTCGCGCTGGGCGCCACGCAGGTGACGCCCTGTGCCATCTACCGACCGGCCAAGACCGAGAAGATCAAGACCTCAGCCGGTCTCCTCTCCGACAACACGCGCATCGGCGACTCAGTGGTGATCGAGATGAGCCGCCGCTCGCAGCGCAACACGCTCGAGAGGATCCCGAGCTGCGTCTCCACCGGCAGCGGCGCCTTCGCCGAGCTCGCGTCGCCCAGCAAGCCATGGAACTCGACCGCCAACACCCACTAATATAGATCAAGATGATATGATGGCAGTCAGGCGTCCAAATGGGATAGCGAGCGTGCTTTCCGCTTGCTCCGTCGCTTGTCCAATACACCGATACGGGGTCACGTCGACAGCGGCGGCACGTCGACGCCGATCGGCTCGTCGTCCGTCATCGCGGCGATCGCGTCCTGCACGTCCCGGACGGCGGCGAAACGCGCGTCCAGCTCGCGCTGGATGTCAGTGGGCGAGTGGCCCATGCGCGTCCAGATGCGCACCTGGCGGAAGTAGTCGTCATAGATCTCGGCCGCGCACACGGGGTAGAAGCGCTCGCCCTCGGACTCGGCGATCTCGCCCAGGTGCTGGATGCCGAATGGGCTGTTGATGAGCACGCAGCACTGCCGCGGGTCCGCCACACTGCCCGACGTCAGACTCGCGTGCACGGCGTTGATGGTCGCCGCGGTCGTCGGGTAGTACACGAGTCGCGGCAGCCGCGTGGGCGGGACCGTCTTGGTGCTGTCGCTGTTGCTGTCATCGGATGCGTTCGTTCCATTATTGGCACCCGCCCCGTCCGCAGAGCCGCTGTTGACCGCCTTGGACGTGTCGCTGCTCCCAACTTGCTGGTCTCCGGCCTCTGCGGGTGACAGCACCGTGTACCCGTTCGACTCCAGCAGATACTGCAACGGGCGGTAGTTGCGCGGCGTCACGTCCAGCACAATCGTCTTGCGCTCGTCGACGAACCGCGCGCACCACTTGAGGATCGCGAGCAGCAACGGCGCCTTGGCATCGATGAGCACGTCGACCTCCTTCTTGAGCTGGATGCGCTCCTGGACCGTCACCACCCGCGTGCCGCCCGCCTCGCACTGCTGCCGTGCGTCGCCAAGAAACACGCAGAGGCTTCGGAACGGGCGTTTCAAGGCCAACGCGGCCTTGCGCTCAATCAAGCGGTACGCTTGTGCAGCGTCTTCGATCGTCAGATCGCTCGTGTCGCTAGCGCGCCGCAGGTCGTGCGCGCTGTCCAGCCGCGAGACGTCCGCCTCCATGCACAACACGAACTTGCCGGTGGTCGTGCGCAGCATGAAGTCCTCGTCGACCTCGAGCGCGGCCCACGAGTGGCGGTAGCCGTAGCGCCCGGCCGCCACGTACCAGATGCACGGCACGCGCCCATTCATCGACCACAGCGCCACCAGGTGACGGATCATGGCCGGCTGCTCGTATACTGGCAATATGTGCGCGCCATATCTCGCCATTGACACCTCCGTGACATCGCTACCGGAGCCGGCGAGGCGGATGATGCGCTCCTGGATCCCTCTCAAAGGTGGCTCATGCCCGGCAAATACACTCTCACTATAGCCCAGCGCTGCACTTATGCTGGAGCGCATGATGCTCAGCAACTGCGTAATGACCATGAGACCAGCGACCATACAGCGAAGCGTGGCGACGCGGTCGATGCGCAGCTTCTGCGCAGCGTCTACTGCCGACTTGGACGGGTCCAACGCCGCCAAGAGTATCGCCGGGTCGAGATCCAGCGCTTGCGCTATGAGTTTGGGGTCGCGTGAGTCCCACAGACAGCTCGCGAGGAAGTTCTCGCCCGCGTACTTGGCCACGAACCGCAGCGTGTCTTTCATCGTGACGACTGCGTCGATGGAGGAGAAGGCGTCGACATGCGCGGCGTCGGCAGGGACGGACGCCAGCAGTAGCGTCGCTTCGTAGGACGAGAGCGAGAGCACGCCACACGAGCAAACGCTGAGCATCATAAGCCCCGACGGCTGGCAGACGCCGCGAAAAGCGGCGCGCGCGATGCGAGCGAGCACCTGCGCGTCCCGTTTCGCGTCTAGTAGCGCTGACTGCTCCTGGTCCAGCGTCGACCGTCCCGGGAACTCGTCCGACGGCTTCCACATGACGTCGCCAAGCCGCGTACCCGCCGCCGTGGTCGTGGATTGAGTCGAAGACACTGGAGCTTGCTGCTGTTTACCGTGAGAGGAGGCGCCATTGGCGGGTGAGAGCAGCGGCAGGAGCAATGAACGACGCTTCTTATCGCTGGTTGACGCCGCAGACTGCTCCAGGCGCCGTAGCAGTCGCTGGAGACGTGCCGTCACCTCGTTCCTCATACCTTTTGGCTGGGTGCTGAAGTTGCTGCCAAGATCTTTTTCTTCAACTTTTGGCGGGAGACCTCGCAGTTCGGACGACCTCCGTGCAACATTGAATGATATCACATCAGTACTCAGGTGCTTACCACATGTCTCATATCTGTGACGTGTGCGAGATGTCCCCGGATTAGCAACCTGTCAGTTTTTACTCTGGGGACACAACGGATGTCGCCCGAATGTCGCTCCAATGGCAACGGGTAATCGCCACCTGAAAAAACGAGGGAACAGCTCCAACACTGAGGAAAATGGAGGACCACGAGGAGGAGAATCATGCCGGCGGCGCTGGCGCTCACGGCGCGGCGCACGCGTCGTCTCCGGCTAATCACGGCGCGTCCTCGCCTGTTCTGACGGGTGCGGCGTCCAAGAACGGGCTTCAGCTGCTGTATAATCTGCTGGCCATCGCGTACCACGTGCTCGAGGAGACCAAGTACGTGAACCTCAAGCCGCCACTCCAGCCGAGCTCCAAGCTCTTCACGATCGACGCGCCGGCGCCGTCTTCGCCTCCACGGTCGCCTGGTCCTCCGGATTCTCCTCAGGAAGACGGCAGCACCTCACAGGAGATGAACGGAGGCGCGGCGGCAGCACACGCGCTCCATGCCGGCGCGACGGCCGGCCACCCGATCGTGATCCCGTACTCGCCCGAGGAGATCCAGGACTCATTCACCAAGATCGCGACGCTCAAGAACCAGTACATCAAGATGAGCAACGACCTGCTCGCGATCGTCAAGCAGCTCGAGGCCAAGACCGAGCAGAGCTCCCCCGCCGACAAGGTGAGCGCTCGGTTCACACGCCTGTTGCAACGAGTATAGCTTCTTTTAACGCTGTGATGTTCGTGCTGTGGTTGAACCAGGAACACCTTGCAAAGCTCATCGAGCGGCGCAACCAGCTCCGAAGAGTACGTTCTCCCCTGTTGTTGCGCATGGAAGGGCGTAGGGATTCTCAATTTTTGCGAGGACACTGACATGGAGTGTTGTCGGTTGTGATGACAGGAGGTGTACGAGCGCAACGTGGTGATGAAGGGCCTGATCGACCGCCTGCGCCACCTGCAGCACTCGATCCGCATCATGAAGGGTGGCAGCGCGTATGCGCCCAACATAATCATGGAGAGTGTCTAGAGATGCTGAGTTCCCGCTCCTTCCATGCACATCCCGGTCAGTCCGTGCCCTTTCATCGCTTCATTAACACGGAATAACACTCCATGATCACGAATGTGTGCGCATCGCCGAAGAACACGTCGGCGCAGGGTTACCTTTCTCATGTCCGTCTAAATCCGCCCAATAACCTCAGCTTTACAGGGTTCCACACCTTTCCCATAGTAAAACCGAGAGGCACGGGGGAGATTCCTTGCGACAAACCTCAATGAGACATATTCATTTGGACATAAGGCCAAGAACCAGGTGGAGCTGTTGCATTCCCCACAATCCAAAAAGCGCCAAGCCGAGCAAGCCGACGCGAATCCCCAAGCAACAAGCAACAAGCAACAAGCAACAAGCAACAAGCAACAAGCAACAAGAAGCAGCAGCAAGCAGAAGAAGAAGATGGTGGTCCCCCCGCGCTACGTGAAGGCCGTGTCGCTCAAGAACTCGACGGCGCACGCGGTCAAGGTGACGGCCGTGTTCGGCTCGGACGAGCAAGAGGCCGAGGGCAACGCCAAGATCCGCGAGACGCACGAGATCGCGCCGCACGCGGAGCTCAAGCTCGGCGAACACACGTACGACATGGGCTTGTGGACGGCCGTCGCGGCGCTGAACGTGCTGGAGGTCGAGCCGGCGGCGGGCGGCGCCGGGCAGCTCGGCAAGACGCACTTCACGCCCGAGGTCAGCGGCATTGTGGACGTGCTGCACGTCGAGATCGGCGCCAGCGCGTCCCACCTGACGCTCGCCGCCAAGCACTAAGAGAGTGACATGGTCGACGACGAGTGCGTGTTAGGCTGTGGTGTGACGCCACGGAAGACATTAAGGTGAAGGAGACTGAGCTAAAGGTCAATATGAAGGCACCGCGATGGTGTCAACATGCGCACAGCCTCAATTGTCAATGCTCCCTGTACTGAAAAACGATATAGAAACGAGATGGCGATCTCCTCCCCCATGCTTGAGACGACCACGACTGCCGCAGCTTCTGTTCTGATGTTTAAATACTGTACCGAGCGCGTGCTGCCGTTTGCAAGACGCTTGTCTTGCGCTTGACTTGCATTCGTCGATCGTATGGCCAGCGCATTGCATTCACCGGTACAGAGCAACGCGGCGTGAGCTCACGGAAGGGAGACCGCTACAGTGATCCGTCTACTGCGTCGGCTAGCCTCACACAATGTGATTGTCGGGTTGGCTAGCCGGCGGGCGGCCGTACATGACCATGGACGAGTCGCTCGACACGAGATACCCAGACAGCGGCTCGTTCGTCGCGTGCTCGTCGCGTTCATCGCCAGAGTTGGAGTAGTACGCGCTCCCGGCATCGGATCGTGGAGTCTGAGGCGTGCCGGGCGTGCCTGGCGTATGCGGCGCGGGGAGATACTGCGTGCTGCCGCCAGTGGACGCGGGCGTGTACGACTGCTCGCTCGGCGTGTTGAGCTGCTCGTGGCTCGGCCTCGAGAAGCCCAGCTTGACGTGCAGGCTGAAGCCGCGCGGGCGGTCGTTGCTGCTGCTCTGCTGCTCTCTCCGGCTGCTCTCGCGCTCGCGGATCTCGCCGCTCTGGTTGCTCAGCACCTCGAGGTCGTCGTCCACCTCGGCCTCGATCGCGGCCAGCTCCTCCTCCTCGCTCTGCACGCTCCGCTCCGAGTTGCGCGACACGCTGTGCGTCTTGTTGTCGCTCGGCTTGGTGTTGTTCTCGGGCGCGTCCTCGCTCGCCTTCTTACCGAAGCAGCAGCCGCAAAGACGCGCCAACAGCGAGCCGCGGGGTTCGCGTGCCTACAGAGACACCATGGCAAGAGTAGCGTCGGTTAAAGAGCCATGAGCGACAAGATGCCGAGGCGGGACCGCGTCCATTGTATAAATAGCCGCCGGTGCATGGCGTGGGGGATAAATACACGCGCGTGGGCACGTCAAATGGGATACACACGTACGTTGGTGGCGTTCTCGCGGTCGCGCGCCATCTTGCGCTTGCGCTGCTGCACAATGTAGTCGTACGTCGTGATGTTCTCGTAACCTGTCACCATAGAAGAGCATCAAAAAGCACAGGAGTTAGCGATCCAAATCGATCATTGCCATCAACCGAGAGCGAGTGCTGGCGTACATAGCTGGAAGTGGAACATGGTGAGCTGGCCGATCATGAGCAGCCACGGCACGAGGAACGCGAGCATCACGATGTGGATGACGCGCAGCGCCAGCAGCGAGACGTGGTAGTCGTCATTGAGGCACAAGCCCGAGCTGTTGTCTTTGCCCGAGGCACAGCCGAACGATGTCGCGAGCCGCTTCCGCATCGTGTCTGCGCTCGTGTAGCACGAGACGAGCACGACGACGCCGAACGCGATCTGGATGGCCAGGAACACGGTCGCGCCGATCACCGAGCCCAGGAAGTACTTGTAGTTTTTCTTGCCCACGCAGTTGTTGAGCCACTTACAGTGGTGGTCGAACACGGCCACGCACTTGTCGCACAGCCGGCAGTGGCGGCTCTCCTTGTGCCTGCCACCCGATCAAGAGGATACGCTGCTCAGTCATCATGGAGAGCGAAAACAGAGTAGAAACGCAGGCCAGCAGCAGCACGAACACGTATTTCATGCACACGTTGCAGTACACTTGGTCGTCGCCGCGTGTGTTGCGCACGTCCGTCTACATTAGCAGCACCATCAGCGTTAGCAAACCATCCAAAGCAGCGAGACATACCACCCATTTAACGCCAGTAGGCGCACCGAAGGACGCAGGATGCAGTCGTCGGAGGGGTCCGTGCCCGTGCAGACGACGACCGAGACCGTAGTGACCACGCAGGCGGCTGCGTAGACGACGGACCCAACGATGGCCGTCGTCTCCTGGAGCATGGGCGTGTAGAACGCGAAGAAGAGCGCCATGATGATCGGGAACACGACCCACGTGACCAACTGCAGCGCGTGGAACGGCATCTTCCACCCGTTCTTCCTCATGGCGCCGCGATTCGCCCGATTCGCCCGCTTCCTCCCGTAGGGCAAGCGGCTAAGAGACGATGACGAGTGCTTCCTTCTTTCGTTCCGTGTGGGCGAACCAGGAATCGCTGGGACGCCGCCGGGGCGTCAAATCAAAGCGCGGAGGACGGAGAAGAGGACGAGGGTCGCGGCGAAGGCGGCTTCGACGTCGCTAGCCCGCGCGAAGGCCCGCTTGCTCGTCGACCGGAAAAAGCCGGCGTCACGTGCCGACTCGCAGTGGGTATGCCCCTCGGACTCTGGGCGGGAGGGATCATCACTCTGTCACCCTTCTATTTCCGATACAATTTTACCGGTTATTCGAGAGGAGACGAAAAAAACTAGTGGGACAAACGAGGTTTTTCAGTGGCGTCATCATGGCCAGTTTCTGGTAAGACCTCTATAAACAGGTGAATATACTTAATATATAATATATATTTATTTATAGAGGTTTATGAACAATGTGCAAGCGATTATTGAAGTTGGAGACGATGGATCCTGTCAAAGACGATCCCTCGCGACGCTGACGGCGCTGCTCTCGCATGCTGAGCAAGCGCCACCTTCGTGGGCTATGAACGGCGCCGGCATATCTCGAAGTAATGCGTTTCCAGCTCGCGAAAAAATGCACGCCACTGATCGCTACTGGATAGAATCGCACCGCGAGCATTACAGCTACAGTACTGCCCCGGCGCTTACAGCACGCCTTCCTTTTCATTCCACAGAATGTCGGCCAGCTTCAATAGGCGTCGTGATGGATACATGGACGATGAGCCCTTGACCATCGCGTGCACCTAGGTATTATCAGTACCAGTCGCAAGCTCCCGGTGCAATGCACGACAGCCACGGCACCAAAAGTTCAGTGTGCACAGGCTTCTCTTCTTTCACCGTAAAACACAATATTAGATACGAGAGAGCATTGAGATGGGTACATAACAGCAACACACAACATAACGACACCATGGTGTACCGCGGTCCAAAGGATCAGCACGACACTACATTGCAACACTTAAATTTACAAACGAAGATGCCATGACTCATAGATCGATACATTGAAGGCCACCACCACCATGTTCCCCAATCTCGCTTCGCTCATGCGACGGACGGCTTCGCTCAAAAGATACGCCACTAATAGCGCAACGGTTCGCGCGTCGGTTGCGAGGGAGCGGTCGTTTTGCCACCGAGAGGATTGCGCCGGCCACGGGACCCGCCTGCTCCCTATTGCCTGGCCCATTATATCAGCAGACCCCCCCTGTGAAGCGAGCGCCTGTGAAGCCTCCTAACGCCGCCGTATCACTCGCTATGGCTTCGCTCCGAAGTACGGACTTGTGGCCGAGTGCCCGTCTTCCCGGTCTAATGTATCATGAACTGCTGCAGCGGACGAGCCGGAGATCTCGGACATGATGAACGCGGAAGACGAGGAGGAGATTTTCAGCAACGACGTGGGCGAGGAGAACACCGAGGTTCGCGCTCGGCATCATGCGCCTAGGGGCTCTGTCATTGAGCGACAGCTAACTACTGTAGTCTACGCGGACTACCGACGCGCAGGAGACCAAGTTCGACGAGATGATCGGCGTCCTGCAGGACGTTCTGATCGACTCCGAGTTCGTCACCATGCAGAACGACTTTTGCCTCAACAACTGCGGTAAGTGCTGCACCCGGTGGAGCGATGTGCTAGGGATCTAACTGCGGGCCTGCGTCTGTGCAGAGGTGTTCGAGAACAAGACGGAAAACAAACTCATCTACACGGACATTTTCCGGCAGTACACGGCGCTCATCGGTACGTGTTGCCCGTATCTAGGGCGAGTTGTCTCCTGAGCTGACCGGCGGTCGTCGTGATAGAGAACTTCCTGGAGCAGCGTCTGGCAGAGAAGCTCGAGGTAAAGTGCCGTCTCAAGCACATCAAAGGAGCGCCCAACGACTTGTACTAACGTGTCTGGTGTGCGGAACCTACTGCAGCACTTCTCGATGGACGAGCTTTGCCTCCAGATCCAGGAGCACGAAGGTCGGTCAGGTTCCCTTTTACTTCTGAAGGTGCATTGGCCGCAGCGTTGACGGGAGAACTGGTGTGTTGCTGTAACCGTAGACGAGATCCCGCTGGACGTGATCGACGTGCTGCTGAGCTGCTCGGACTTTGAAGAGTTTAAGATCCTCATGCTGTCGTTCAAGCAGAACGAGACGCCCAACTTTGAGATCTCGGGCGACGCGCTCGTCTGCGGCGGCGACTAGGCTCTCAGCCGACTGCCTTGTAGCCTTGCGCTACACCGTAAAGAGAAGAAATCAATAATGAACAAGTGGTTATCCTTCCCACTTTGCGTCTTTTGTAAGCGTGTCTTGTTGGTATCGATAAATACAACACTGCCCTATCCTTTATAGCTTTTGCAGGAGGACGGCAGCGCAAGAAGTGATGGCTACATCATGGTGCATCCGCGGCCGCAAACGCACTTCGCCATGACTTCGGCCTCCAGTTGCTCGTCCGACGACGACCGTGCGCGCTGTGGGTGGACAAGATGAATGATATCAGTCGTTAGTGAGGGGCTGAAGGACCGAATTTCCGCCGCAACTGCTAGCTCACCTTGGCCTTGGACCACTTCTTCTTCTTCTTGGACACCTTTTTCTGCTCCTCCGCCTCGGTGACTTCCTCTGCAACCGCGTTCGCCGTCGACTCCGCCTCCACCGTCTCCGACTTGGCGCCGTCCGTGAGTTCCGTGTTCAGCTCCGACCCGCACATTCGATCCGGCACCGTGACCACGACGTCGGTGTCCGCAACCGGGACCTCAGGCTTGTTCTCCTCCTCTTCTTGCTCTTGCGACAGCTTCACTTCTTCGCTTGCCTTTGCCTCGATGTCAGTGATCATGTCGCTCAGCAGCTCGCTCAGTTCTTCGGGCGCATCAGCCGAGAGCGTCGCCAGCTCCTCCTCCGCCCCAGCCTTCTTCTCCTCAGTAGCTTGCTCTTCGTTGACCACCTCGTTCACCATCACTGCCGCGTCGACTTCGTCTTGAGGGGCATTGAGCGAGTCATCCGCAGGATCAGCACCATCATCCACGTCCTCCTCGGTTTCGGGGGAAGCGTGTTCGGTACCTTTTAGCGACTTCTCACCCACACGGTCGCTGCTTTCGATAGGCTGGTTGCATTCGCCAGTCGTGAGGTCCTGCTCCAGCTGCTCGAGCTGCTCGAAGATCATCTCATCGTCGTCTGCTTCAGCTTCTCCTTCTTCATCCACCGGTGACGGTGGTGCTCCAGCAGACTCCGAGATGGCACCAAAGCCCTCGACGATTTCAACGCCTCGGATCTCTTCATCACTGGACGAGTCCGAGGCCAGGTTGCTGGAGCTGATCAAGTCTTTGAGAGTGGACGCGTTCATCCCGGCCTGTTCGAGCTTCGACAGCGCCATCTCGACCTGAGCACAGCTAGCGGGTTAGAATACGCTCTGATAAGGGTATCATCATGCTGATTGACGCACCTCCTGGTTGGAAAAGCTCATGACGGCCGAATGCCGGGCGACGGGTCGGAAGTCGTGCCCCGAGTGCTCGGCAGAGAAGCGCATGAAGTGCTGGACGCAGAACAGGACCTGCGCAACGCCAGTAAGTGCATTAGCTCTTGTCTACCATTCACTTGGTCAATGGTAAGATGAACGCACCTGGACCATGTTGGTGCCTTCGTAGAGGTCGTCCGTACAGAACAGCGAGAGGTCGTTCATGCCGAGCCTGCAATTGACGAGTCATACGTTAGACCAATTCGATATGCACTCGTTGGGCTGCTGAGGTTTCACTTACGCCTTGCACTGCTTGAGGAAGACCGAGATGTTCTCGCGCTCCTTCCACGGCGCCATGCGCAGTGAGTACTTGCGACTGATGGGCGAGATCGCGTTAGCCACCGCCTGGGGGAACAGCACCTCCATCTACTCTTGCACGAGACAAACGAGAACATTTAGCGGCATCGTAACCAGCCCGCAGAGTTCGTGGCCAGCATACAACGCACTAACTCGCGCAGCACAATGCCAGACTTGAGCGCCTCGTGCAAGTCGCTGGTCGGCAGCTTGCGCTTCAGCACGCCCTCGATCCACACCATGATTTCCTGCCCCACCAGATCGCCTCAAGTCAGTTTCCAAACCAGTTTTCACTGCGATGAGAACCCCAGGGCCGTACTCGCTGTCGCTTGAGATACTCAAGCGCGAGCGCCTTGTTGGTGGCCCACTTCTCGGACAGGGACAGGCTCCGCTGGTGCTTGCCGCCCATCGGCGACGACAGCCCCGAGTCTATCGCCTCGCCCTCGAGCATCACCTCGATCGTCAGCTCCATGGCTCTCACGTTCGCTTGCTGCTCTTCTCGCGCTGCTTTTAGGTGTCTGATGGCCCGGGAAATCGACGAATGCGCAGTGGGTTTCTCCATCTTCTCGGCACTCTATCTTTGGTCGAGGCGCTATAGTTAGCGCACCGGAACTGGAAGTCCGACGCCCTTTCGTTTCTACGTAATCTGTCATTAAAAATGTTCACGCGTCGCACATTTTGACAGCTACTGCCACCAGTAGATCATACAGTGGCACAGCCCGCCACCGAATCCGTACTTAATAGAAAATTGCTCCAGCCAACCAAAGAAACCGTGTTTTCCACACAGTAACAACCTGTGAGACCAACTGCATTGATCGAAGGGATGATCCGCATCGTCGCCGGCACGTACGAGGGCCTGCTGTACGGCTGGGAGCTGCCCACGGACGGCGCCTCGGCGCAGCAGGCGCAGCCGCCGGCCAAGATGAAGCTCACGTTCGGCTACTCGGCGCACTCGGAGTGCATCAAGAGCGTTGCGCTCATGGCGGCCAAGCAGGGCAAGACACTGCTCTCGGGCAGCGCCGACGAGATGATCAAGTGCGAGGAGCCGTCGTGCGTCGCTGCTGTTGTTGGCTGCGAACTTTGGGATTAATGGTTTGGCTGGCTGTGTGCAGGATCTACAACGTGAGCAAGCGCGTGGAGGTGGGCAGCCTGATGGAGCAGCACGGCGCCATCACGTGCCTCGAGTTCTTCGGGCAGAGCCACGTGCTGAGCGGCAGCGCCGACAACTCGATCTGCATCTGGCGCACGTCCGATTGGAACTGCCTGCACATTCTCGGCGGCCACAAGTGCGTACCCATGGAGCTAGTAGAGTTGCGTTGTCAGCATGGCTAACACAGGCACTGCTCCTTCGTTGTAGGGGCGAGATCAACGCGCTGGCGGTGCATCCGAGCGGCAAGATGTGCTTCTCGGTCGCGCGCGACAAGACGCTGCGCATGTGGAACCTGGTCAAGGGCCGCATCGCGTTCATCCGGCGGCTCGAGAAGGAGGCCAGCCTCGTGCTCATCTCGCAGAAGGGCTCGCGCTACGCCCTCGGCTTCGGCAATGAAGTGTCCGTGTTCAACATCAACGCTGAGGTACACGCGAGCTTGAACATGTTGTGGCTGAGCAGTGGATGGCGATCTCACAGTTGATTGCCGCTTATCACTTGATAGCTGGTGGGAACGCTACAGCACAAGCAGCGCATCCACTGCGCCGTGTTCGCCACGGACGAGTACGTCGTGTGCGGCGGCGACGACAAGCATATTTATGTCTGGAAGACGAACGGAACGTACGTGCCGCTTCATCCAATGCATCCCTGATGGTTGCTTTCAGCTTCTCTTCTAACACTTTCCGTTTCCACTGTCAGGCTGGTCGCCAAGGTCACGCACGCGGACATCACGGCGCGCATCCGGTCCATGCAGGTCGTGTACGCGCTGGGCGAGGACAAGCTGCCGTGGGTCGTGATCGCGACGTCCAACGGCACCGTGCAGGTGTGGGACCTGGCCACGTTCAAGCTCAACCCTCTCGCTCCGGACGAGGCGAACGAGGCTACGGCGCCCGTGGCGTCCACGACGCTGATCAGCAATCCCCGCGTGACCTGCCTCAGCGCCTGCCTGGCGACGGAGCCGGAGGCCGAAGCGTCGAGCGAGGAGGCGGACGCATCAAGTGTGAAGGCGAAGGGCAGCCGCAAGAAGTCCAAGCCCAGCAGTGCCAGTGTGGCCGCGTCGGCTCCCCGCGTCGTTGTCGAGATGGACGACGCGGAGGCTGACAAGAGCGAGGAGAAGGAGGCCGACGCGGCCTCAAAGACCCAGCAAAAGAAGCGCAAGGCTCCCGAGAGCAAGCAGAAGCAGCAGAAGAAGCCCAACAAGCAGCAACAGAAGAAGAAGAAGGCCAAGAAGGGAGGCGACGCCTGATGCGACGGCTCAAGTAGAGCAAATCAATGGCTACACTGTAATAGACAAAATTGTTGTGTGTCCGACCCTATTTTTGGCACGCTGCTTTCTTTTTCAATGTGGTTTACACTAATAACAATACTTAAATTCTGTTTAAGCGTTTTTATTGTTAAACTAGGCGCTTGGGCCGACTGGCCGGCCGCCAGAGATACATACACACACAGACAAGGGGCGATGGCGCGGAGCAAGCAGCAGTGGCGCGCGGAGAAGAAGCGCGCGCTGCTTCTGGCGGCGCGCGCGCCGGTCTCGAGCGAGGAGATGGTCAAGCTCAAGGCGGAGCACCCGCAGCTGCGCGCGGACGTGCCGCAGGCCGCCGTGACGATCGCAATCTCCAGCGAAGCGACGGCGCCGACTGCCGCTCCGTCGTCGGTGATCGATCTCACGGAGGAGGAGGACGAAGAGATGGGCGTCATGGCGAGGGAGAAGGAGGAAGAGGAAGAAGAATATCAAAGTGAGCAGACGCAGGCGGTGCCGGAGGCTGGTCGGCCGTCGATTGAGGAGGCGAGCAACAACGTGATGGACATCAGCAGTGGACAGCACAATGCAGACGAGGAATCGGACGTGGACGAGGCCTGGCCCGAGATGGAGGCTGTCAACAGGGAGGAGCGAGCAGACACGCCCGAGACGCAGGAGCTGGTGGACGACGAGGACGCCGGCGGTGGAGAAGGAGGCGACAATGGAGACAGCAGTGTACCGGACCAAGAGCGAGCGAGTCAGCAGGACGCAGGGCCTGCTGCTGTGGTGACCAACGTGCTGATGCTCGACGAAGACGAGATGGAGGAGGATGAAGCGCTGCCGATCGTCAAGAGTGGCTCTGCTCAGCTGGCAAGCGGCGATCATCCGACTACGAACGCCGATACGACAGCTCCGACGCCTGCTTCTGGTGGAGAAGACCCCGCAGTGACGCAACCGGCGACAGACTGGGCGGGCCGCATCCTTCGGATCGTGCAGGCGGCGGCGCTGGAGGAGGAGAACCTGGAAGACGGCGAGATCTTCGAGGAGGGCGCCGTGGTGACGTCTCCGACGTCGGTGAAGCGCGTGATTGCGCTCGAGCGGCTCGCGTCGCGCGAAGACAGCGGGTCGGACGCGTCGCAGCAGCTGCCGCACCAACAAGGCAAGAAGAAGCACAAGAAGCGCGGCAAGAAGAAGTCCAAGCGCAAGCTCGAGGCCATGATGATGGGGTCGGCTGCGCCGGGGACTCCTCCCATTGGCTTTGAGCGCATCACGCGGCCGCATCCGATCGTGAGTGAGCCTGCTGCCAGCTATGACAACGTGTCTCCTCCTGTCGCAGTGATGCCAGCCCCGCCGCCACCTCCCCCGCCGTTGTTTGTGGCTCTACCACCTCCACAACCAAGTATGCCGCCCGGCATGCCTCGCACTATCCACGCCTCGGCAAACTACCATCAGTATGGGGACGTCCCGCCTCCATCGATGCCGCCGTTCCCGCCGTATGAAGACAACCAGATACTGCGGGTAAGTCGCCAAGGCGGCGTGGAGATGTTCAGCGGCGACGGACGCATGATGCCGGTGCCTTCGCTATCGCCGAGTCATGTGACCGCTCCGCCTGGTCATGGGATCATGGGCGGTGGCTTTAAGTATCGAAGCATTCCTCCGAGAATGCCTCCCCCGCCACCCATGATGCGTCATGTCCAGCAGCCGCACAGCACCGAGAGCTCCGCCGCCAGCTCGCCTGCTCCAAGCTTCGAGTCGCCGCCGTTCCGCCGCGACAATCGATTGGGATCATTGACTTCGACAACAAGTAGCGCTGACCCGGAAGAGCCTGCCGATGACGGGGTGGATCTGGATATGCTGCGCGCCCTGGCGTTGCGAACCAAGCGCGCGAGTCGATCGCAGCCGTCGACGCAACCAGAAGCCGCCGCGGCACCGACAAATGCGGTTGAAAGCGGCAGCAAGCAGCTGGGCGCTGCAAGTGGAAGCGGTGGGGCGATCGACAAGCCAAGCAGTGAGGCGAACGGCACGGACAACCTCGACGAAGATGCGCTACTTGCCATGATCCGCAGCTCGCAGAAGCGCAAGCGCTCGCAGAAGCAGGGGCACCCAGCGGCTGACACTGGTATTGCGACCCAGTCGGGAGATAATGTTCCTCCAACCGACGCTGAGCAACCACGACAAGCCAAAGAGAGTGCGGTGACGACTGATCGCAGCAAGGATTGTGATGACGAGACGATGGAAGACGCACTTCCGGTCTCTGCTGTCCACGTGTCTTCCGTTGACGCTCACTCGACTTCAAAAGCGCCGTCTCCTGCTTCATCCTCCAAGGAGTCGACGACGGGCGAAACGATGCTGACTGAGCTGCCGCCGACCCCTGTCGTTCGCCCGTTGACGGCGTGCTCGCAGTCGCTCGTGATCCAGTTGGACGAGGACGATCTGATGCTCGCGGACGATGACGACGCTGCGGTGCTCAACAGCCCACACTCCAGCGCCGCGCCGTCGCAGAACGTAAAGGACATTCGCTCAGCGATCGACGCCATGCGTCGGCAGATCGCTGAGCGCGAAAAAGCGCGAGCTGGTGGAAACAAGGGAGGTGAGCCGTCGTCCTCGTCAGCATCGTCTTCTTCTTCTACATCGTCTTCGTCGCCCAGTTCCAACTCACTGCGGTCATCGCCGCGCTCCGACGGTCAAAAGAAGGCAGAGATGGTGGCAAAAGCGTCGACTGCAGCAACCGCTACCCGCGGTATTCAAGTCGTGACGACGCTGCCTGTATCGTCTTTGTCATCGTCAAGTTCGTCACCCTCTTCGCTGCCCAGTCCGGCCGCGTTGCAGGCCGAGATCCGCGCCATGAAGGAGCGCATCGCTGCCAAGGAGCGGGAGAAGCGCCAGCACGAGCAGCAGCGACAGTTCCCAACGCCAAGTCCACGCGAACCGACCGCGCGAGCAACGGAAGAAGCGGCGACGCTAGCGATGGTGATGACCGTGGCGCCGTATTCTTGAATACCTGGCGCTCGTGCTTCTTTTTCCTCTCCTGACAGCTCAGCAGGCCTTGGACTGACGCTTGTGCGTTTGTTTGTGTGGCGGCGGGCGTGGCATCCTCGGATGAATCTACGGGGCGGCGGGAATTCGATGCCACGCTTGGTCTCTGCGTGTTGGTGTGTTCTCATGTAGAAGGGCGGCGGTGGCGACCCCGATACCGTCAGCGCTCGACCGACTCCGAGCGAGGCGGCATCGCTGCTCGAGCGATACAGGAACGAATACGAGGCGTGCAAGGCCGAGATGGAGAAGTCCAGGCGGGAGCTCGCGCTGGTCGACGCCGAGGTCGCGCGGCTTGAGCGAGAGCTCGCTGCGGCCTCCAGCGCGAGCAGTCCAGCCCAGGCGCACGCGGTCGACGCGAGAGGGTAAGACGGCGGGCCTCCGAAGATATTTATGCGCGCTCGTATCAGTCACTCCGCTGCTGCCAAGAAGATACCAAGAATTTGTCAGGTGAGTCAGGTAAGCGGCGGGCGACTGGGAGCTCGCTCGCCGGTTGCTATGGGTGATGATGGAATGAAAGCGTTCCGCTGACATCGTTGGCGTGATGAGAGCTGCGCCAAGACATCCAAACGCTACGATAAGTAGGGTCGTAGAGCAGAACAATAGTGACGGAAGGCGGACATGGTGCTGATGCACGTGAGTCGTCATCGAATGCTGCTCGTAGCAGAGTGGCATCGCTGGAGTGACGCACGTGGGAAGAGTCACTGGTTGATGTCGGCGGTAATGCTGCGTCGCTGGCTGCAGAAATAAACAGCTCATGTTATGAACACCCGTGTGCTAGCGCGTTTTCACTTGTCCCGTAAGCTATAGAAGCGCTGGAAATGTCACGGCGCCGAAGCGAGCGTGAGTCGGAAGGGAAGCATGCGCGTAGAAGAGGTGAAGATAGACTGTACTAACCCGTTGTTCGAGAGACAGCAATAAGCAACACGATGCCAATATGCGCAGTCTGCGTCGGCGTATCCGATTGTGTGACTTTGCATTGGTCCATCGTCGCCCTGTGGATGAAAAGCACCAAGTCACACGACATGGTCAGTAAATGCCTTCGGTATCACGCCCAAGTCCGCTTTCGACTCGCACCTTGCCTTGCTTACGTCGCTCAAAAGTACATTGGGTTGGCGTAGGGTGGGTACCGGTCGTCGATCCACATGTTGACGAGGTCGTCTAGCTGCAAGATCACATCAAGCAGCGGCAGCTCGTCGCGAAGCGCCATAGGCGTCGGGTGCATCGGTGCGCCGCACGCCATGAGCACTAGGCTCTCCTTGTCGAGCACGAACGCCTTCGTGAGCAGTTCAAACTCCACTTCAACCGTCGACGAGCACAGGTGATGTAGGAATGATGCTTGGAGCGAGTCGAACAGTGCTTGATGCTGCGGGAATGACTTGGCGATTAATGGACGCACAAACGCGGCCAGTACTTGTTGCAGGATCGGCAGCAAACGTGTCTTGAACGACCCTGTCTTTGCGCTCGCGTGCAGCTTCGTGAACTCGCTTGACGACAGTTTGACCTTGCCAAACGCCGTCGATCCAGACGCCGCGCCACCAAATAGACCCATCATCATGGAACTGCTGGGGCCGCGAACGCTGACGGCCCCATCGTCCCAGGCGTTGGCATCGTCCTCATCCCCGCGACCGTTAATCGACAGCGCAAACGCCGTGTGCATCGAGTTGGTTTTCTCGGCTTCGACTTTCCGCGCAAACGAGGTAGACGGCGACCATGGAGCGGTCGTCTCGCTCGCAGTGGACACGCTGCGCTGATGGTGCTGTGCGATCATGGCGTCAACGTCCAGCAGCACTTCCGTGTGCATCTCTGAGATCATCACGCGTCCAAAAGGGGCCAGCGTTTTCAGCCTTGAGCGCTTCGTCGCACCTGAAGAACCGCTGTCGACGGCTGGTAGCATCAAATCAACCTGCAGCCCGACTTTGTCGTTGCCCAGCTCGACAAATTCGGCGCGATACAGCCCGAGGAACAGGGGAGGGATTGCCAGCGAGACGTTGACCGGTCCATGGTAGTCCATGTCTCGGAACGAGCCACTGATCTGGCAGTCGTCGCCCATACCCTTCAAGCTGCCGGCGACTTCAGCGCTGACCTCGTCAATATTGCGCTTGATGAACTCGACACCCTCCTTGAGCGCACGAACAACCTTGCTGAAGGTCTTGAAGCGGGCACGAAAGCCCGCGTCTGTCTGCATAAACAGCAACGGGTCGATGCCGGACGGCGTCAGCATCGGAGACCCCGCACTCGAAGGTGATGGCGCCGAGGATCCCGATGACGGTTCTCCGGCAGCCACTGGCGTCTTGCGGCCGAATCGAAAGCCGTACAGGAAGGTGTCGTAGCCCGCGCGCGGCTTGCCGAAGTCAATCCCCAAAATGATGCGCTCGTAAGCTTTCGCGACTGCCTCAACTACGCTTTCCGCCTTGAGCGTGCAGTTAAAATGGCTGACACGAATCTCCAGACTCGCTGGCTTCCTGACGAGGCGCCCGATCGTGTCGAAGAAGTCGTTGACGTCAAATAGCTCGAACTGAGGTGGCACAGGTTCGACACTGCGGCTCAGATTGCTGTCTTCGTCACAAGCAGCTACCGCCGGTCGTGTCGGAGGAACATTGACAGACGCCAATCTCTGCTGCTTGCGAATAAACACAAGCTCTGCCAGTAGCTTCCATGTCTCGCTAAACTCTCGTGCTTGCTTCTCGTTGTTGTCGCCGCTTTCAGCCGACAGGAACGCCTTGTAGTAGTCGCAAATGGCCGTGACGGTGTTGAAACTGTGGCCCGACGGGAAGGCAACTCTGTTCTTGAGTGCGACCAGGAGGTTAAACTGGCCGAAAGACAGGTTGAGCAGTCGCGCAATCTCCTTCATACGCTTCTCGGACGTGACCAGCGACAGCAGTTGAGCAGCAGCTGCGCCAAGTAACCCCTTGTGCTCATCTGAGTCAGGCCGACGCGTCTCCTTCACAACATCGATCTCCTCCAATGGCTTCTCCATGACGTCGTCGATGCGCGGACCTCGTATCTCAATTTCTCCTTGAAGATCCAGCTTGGCTGGAGGCGAATCGAACGCAGTAGCGAGCTCGCTTGGGAAATAAAGGAGCGTCAAGTCCCTCACGAGCGAGCTAAGCACATCCGAGCATAGCTTGCGCACAATTGGCTCGGGCAGGTCCACACCGCCCTTGACGCGTCGCGAGAAGTTGATCAACTCCACCTTCGTGGCCTCGGGCGTGAACAGAAACTCCCAGTTGCCGCGGTACAACGACTTCGGGTCGTCAGGGTCCTCCACGAAGATCAGGTAGATGGTGGCCTCAAAGTCCGTGTCCAAGTACATGGCGTCCCAGATCGACTTCGGGATGCGCGTGCCCTTCTCGCCGACGACTTTCACGTGCTTGCCGCAGCAAACAGTGTGACCTTTCATGATCACCTTGCACGTCGGCGTGATCCCAAGCGCACCGTTGGTCTGGTGACTCATTTGCACCGAAAACGAGCTCGTGAATGACTCGACCGAGAAGTCTCGCAGTCCGTAGAAAATGCCGTCCACACTGAAGCGCAGCGTGTAGTCCTTCTCGCGCGGGTGCCAGTAAAGCCGCTTCAGCGCATCGAGCTTCGCTTGAGCGCAGCGCATTTTCGAAGCCAGATTGATCGCTCCTCCGGGACTGTTGGCGAACGACTTGCTGTTCGGGGAGAGAGGAGTCTTGGAGGGACGATTCGAGAGCGGTGACTTGAGGAAAGACGAGTGTCTCTGAGGACTGGTGTGCGCGCTCGCGCTGCTTCGTCGCCGCTTCTGTTCTTCTGCTGCAACCACCTCCATCGACGCGATGGTCTTCTCCAGTAGACTGATCTGGCGATGGATCTTCCCCTTCTTGATGCTCCATTTCTTCCTCCTCTGCGTCGCTCGGCTTTTCGCATCATGGTGCATGTTCTCAAGAACAGCGACAGCAGTGCTCCACGCCGTGTCGATCGCCGCCTTGTCCATAGACCTGGAGAAGATCTCCAGCGAAGTGCTGGACAAGTTGGAGTGCACGTTAGTAGGCTGATCCGACGCTTCGGGCTCTTTCTGCTCCCCATTCAACATGTTTCTCTCTGAGCCCGTCTCCGCGTCAGCTGATTCGGGTTCCTGGTAAGACGAGCTTAGAATGCCAACAGCCTCGTCGCCCCTGAAGATGCCGCAGCCGTCATCGCCGTCAATATCGTCGGTATCTGGGCCAGCGCTCGAGCTCGAGTCAGTGGCATTATTGCCATCGCCTCCTATCTTGGGCGCAGTTTTTGAAGTAGCGTCAGGGTCGTTCATGCTGGACACTCGACAGCGCGACCGAACCCAGCGCCGGCGACGGACGTAGTCAGTAGAACGCGGGTCCTTCCGCTCGTGCTTCTTCTTGATCATGTGGTTGATCCTGGGATCGCCAAAACGCCGAAACAAATGACCCAACAGACGACAGTACTCATAGAGCAGCTCAACGCACGTACGTGTTGAAGTCGAAGGCGTACACCCATCCATCCTCATCGCACGCGCACGACTCGGTGTCGACTTGCCACTCACTCGTCCATGTCCAGTCCGCCGGCAGCTGCGGCTCCACCTTCTCTCTCGTCTGGCTCGACGGCGAGCCGTGCCGGTTGCTCCACCGCCTGCGATCCGTCGGCAGCAGGTGCCCTGCCACGCAGCAACACCAATCAGATGCATTTGTCTTATACCCAAATACTCCGTTCACCGTTCGTAGATGCTGTTGTACCTGGAAACGACGAGCCCCAGGAGAACGTCAGATACGAGTAGCGCTCGTGCTCGTACACGTCGTCCACGCCCTCGTCGCCGCTAAAGTCGCGCACTCCAAAGTCTCGGTGCACCGCCCGCAACAACTCTTCCTCTCTGCCCTGTACCCCATCCGTCGTATTAGTGTTCGATTCACAGCGATGTAAAACAAGCCATCACTTGTCGCCCGCCTTACTCGGTGCGTCTCTAAAATCTCCTCCACACTCCCGACCTTGCGCGGGTCGTGCGCCCAGTAGAACGCGCGCAGCCGTGCCTGGAACTTCCGCGCGCGCTCCTCCTCCTCATTCGCCGACGAAGCTGGCCGGTCGGACACACATCACGAGCGTTAGGGACGCGTTTGGAACCGTCAAACCGTTCCCAGAGACTCAGGAACGAGCTCAGGAACCGCTCTGTACACATACAGGATGCCGCTCGCTCGCTCTCGCGCACCGACTCGAGCGCGAGCTCGCTCTTGCCGCGCGGGAGCGGCGCCACCTCCATCGCGCCTCGCGCATTTTCCCGACCCATTTTTGCCTTTGTGGGGTACGCGGCGTAACCCAAAGTGGAAGTTTCAGCGATCGATGGGAGATCGCTTTGCACCCTGCGTCGTTTCATGTTTAAGGTGAGACATGTTGCTCGAAGGGAACATGATTCGTACGCATAGACAACGTATAAAGTTGCACGGAAGGAACCATACCCGTGGGACCTATAATTCATCACAATTGGCAGATATTTCAAAGTATTCGACGAGAGAAACGACCAATGAACGCACGAACAAGGGGCTACATGGATTACGTAACCTTGTGACGTTTTGCGGAATTGCGTAGCCCTAACCCGCCTGTGTACCTCCTCCGCTCTTCGAGCGCACCTCACAGTCCAAACCAGAAGCTACACCAAGTCGACGAGTAACAAGCGATGGCGGATCTATTGGCGGCGGCCGCGGCCCCGCTGGCAGCGACGAGCGCGGCGGCGCGCGACGCGACGGGCAAGGTCGTCGGCCTGAGCGCTGTGCAGCTGGGCGACCTGAAGGAGCAGGCGATCGCCTGGGCGGCGGCGCACGGCCTGCTCGTCGGATGGCGCGACCCGGCCAAGATAGGGGCCGCGCCGGCCGCCACCTTTACGCACATTCCCTTCTGCCTGTTGCCCGTGCAGGTAGGATACAAAGGCACACCATTCTGGTAGCGTAGTTGGTAGTGAATGGAGGGCTAATGAATGTCCTGGTTCGACGTGTTTCAGCTGCCCAAGAGCCAATTCGAGCACGGCATCAAGCTGTCGCCCGTGTACGGGCGCCTCGTGGACCGCGTGAGTCGCGACGTCGACTGGCTGCACAACTGCGTGCAGAGGTGAGTGGTGGTTACCCGCGGTGTACAGTGAAGAAGGGTGTTGTGCTGTGTTGATGTGGCTCGTTCTCATTGACCCACGCTGTCTCGTTGCACCGATCCCAGCGTCGTCGAGGAGGACGCGTTCACTGGCCGCTTGCTGGAGCTGTCGAGGCTCGTGCACGCGGAGGGAGTTCAGCAGAAGGCGTACCTGGGCATCCACCGATCCGACTACATGCTGCACGAGCCGCAAGCCGGCAACGCGAACGACTCGCAGCGCTTGCTGCAGGTCGAGCTGAACACCATTTCCTCATCATTTGCGTGCATCAGCTCGCTCATGTCGGACCAGCACCGGTGGGCAATCGTCTGACCGCGGCATGTTGCTATGTGTGAGGATGCTGGAACTGACAAATGACTGTGTTGGGTGGATACGCAGCCACATCTTGTCGCGCTTTGGCCCTGAGACGCCCGAGCTCGCGGCCTTTTACGGCTTGGAGGCTTCGCAGATCGCGGACCATTTGCCCGCCAACCCCGCCATTCAGGAGCTTCCCAACGCTCTGGCGGCCGCACACGCCCATTACGGCGTCAAGAAGTGAGTATTGCGAGTTGGGTTGCGCTGCTGCATTGGTCGGCGCGGCTATCATCGAGCTTAGCTCTGACCGTGTGATGCTACTGTCAATTTGCAACAGCGCGATTGTCCTGTTTGTGGTGCAGCCGAACGAAGCGAACGCGATCGACCAGCGCTGGATCGAATACAACCTGTGGGAGCATCACGGCATCCGCGTGATGCGCCGCACGCTCGCAGAAGTGAACGCGTCGGCCAAGCTGGCGGAGGACGCGTCGCGCCGCGCTCTCACTATCGATGGCAAGGAGGTGGCGGTCGCCTACTTCCGCTCGGCGTACACGCCGAATGACTACCCAACCGAGCAGGAGTGGGAGGGCCGCACGCTGATCGAGCGCTCGTTCGCCATCAAGTGCCCGTCGATCGCGTACCACCTGGCTGGCACCAAGAAGGTGCAGCAGGCGCTTGCCGACCCAGCGGTGCTACGTCGCTTCGTGTCCGACGACGAGGCCGCGCTACTGGAGACTTCCTTCGCGGGTCTCTATGGCCTCGAGAAGAGCTCGCCGGCGACCGAGAAGGTCAAGGCCATGGCGGTGGCCAACCCGCGCGGGTTCGTGCTCAAGCCGCAGCGCGAGGGCGGCGGCAACAACCTGTACGGCGATCACGTGGCGACAGCCATCAAGAGCATGACGCCCACGGAGCTCGAGGCGTACATCTTGATGGAGCGCATCTTCCCCAAGGAGAACCCTGCAGTGAGTACCTATGCTTCGTGTGCTGTCAGTGACGATGTGGTGTCTGACTGGAGGTGCATTCTGATCGATGAATGTCCAGGTTCTGGTCCGCAATGGCGCTGCTGTTGGAGGTAACACGATCAGCGAGCTCGGCATGTACGTCACGAGCCTGTTCGACGACGGCAAGGAGATCGTGAACAAGCACGCGGGCCACCTGCTGCGCACCAAGCTGTCGGACACGGACGAGGGCGGCGTCGCCACGGGATTCTCGGTCGTCAGCAGCCCGCTGCTCCTTTAAAAGCGCAGTCTTCCATTGCGGCTGCTATGAGCTTCTGCGGTGCACGATGGCCCCAGGAGGGTTCTTTCCTGGCGCCATGGTAGAAACGTCACCTCTTCGTCTTCGCAATGCATCTATTTCTAGACGTATGCGCGCTGCTGGCTGCCTTTGAACTACTTTGTGGCGTTGCCTCAAGGACTTTGACAGGCTGACATGAGCGAGGAGGGACGAGCTGGTATCGGGCGTGCAGACCAGCGCCGCGATCCGCTGTTCAACGTGGTGCACGACCCATTGACGGACCGCTTCTTCCTACAGGAGAGAGGAGAGCAGGAGACGAACGCGACGACACGAGACGGCCAGGCGACAGGCACGACCGTCGGCGCAGCGAGCGGTTCATTTCCATGGGAGCAAGTTGTCTTGCCGCCCCGCTTCGTCACCACGTCGACGGCTGCGGCTCGCGATGTGGCGTCTTCGGTGTCAGGGTCAAGACCAGGGACAACCGAGTCGCCTACGTCCGCAACAACAGTAGATCCGACCGAGGTGAATGCAGTTGCATCGACTCAAGACGCCTCTAACACCCGTCTCGCTGACAATGAGCAGACTATTGCTGGGCGACCGCTGTACTCGCCGACGAGAAGAGCGCGATGCTCAAACAATCGGCTGTCTCGGACGGCAATACTGCCAGATGGCATGGCCGCGCTGTTGTTGAACCTACCCGAGCACTGCGACGCCACTAAACGCACACGATCAGCCATCAAATGGAACGGGGAGCCGGTGAGCGTGCATGTGGTCGGCTTGGCAGCCGCCGATTCAGCCGGCAACAACGACGCTCGCGAAGGATGGGAAGAGGATCTCGATCCGCGTATTGCCCAGCCAACCGACCGATACACAGAGCGCGACCACGGGCAGTGGCTTGCCCACACGTACGACCTGAAGCAACTCGCGAGGATTCGACCGAGTGCCGACGGGTTTCGTGACCAAAGCGTGAACATTGGGTGCACCTTCCCGCCGATAGATCCCTGGTCGTCCGCGTCGGACAGCGACGAAGTCGAGCAAGAGCAACAAGAGGAAGAGCTGTCATCGTCCGAGGAGAACGACCTGCCAGTGTTCCAGCGAGGCGACCGCGTCGTCTTCCGCCTGCCGGGCTACCTCAACGAGATGGCCGGCCGAGTCACCAGCCGCGTCCACTACTCCGTGTTCTACGACGTCCAAGGCTCCGACGGACGCGTGTTCAAGTCAGTGTACGCCGGCAACATGACGCTACGCCCCACCAGAGAGCCGAAGCCCCACAGAAAGCCGCGCTATCGCTTCGCCAAGCACGACAAGGTGCTCTGGCTGCCGTTCCCAGAGGAGAAGGCAAGCTCCGCTGATGCGAACAACGACAGCGACGACCATGAACAGGCTACGTACAAGGCGCGGGTTCTGCAAGTCCGTTCATTGGATCGGTTCGACCTGCTGCTCCGCACGGGCCGCGTGGTCAAGCGCGTCCCGTACGATCAGCTGCGGCCTCGCAACCACTTCTAGGCCCTCTTTCCACCTCTTCTCTAAACCACATCCGTCACCCAAGCCGCGGCTCATACAGCAACAGCCGGCAGGAGCGCCCGAAGGCACTCTCCTGGTTGCTTGGGCTCGTCCGTCTACTTGTTCTTGCGCTTGGCGCTGGCGGCCTTCTTGAGCGCCTTCTTGCTCGTCTTGACGGTCGTCTCGCCGCCAAAGGCCGAGTTGAGCGTGTCGTTCCAGATCTCCCAGTTCTTGCCGCCGCCGACCGCCGTGGGGTCCGTCCAGGGGCGGCGCAGCTCGCCCCACGCCCGCTCGCTGCGCAGCGAGACCCGCGCCAGCGGCGACTGCATGACGTTGTACGGCTGCGTGAACGTCTGGATGACGAGCGGTGGGAAGAAGCCCCACTTCCAGTGCAGGAACAGCGTCACCAGCGAGCCGATCAGGAACTGCACAGGTCACACACACCCCGACATCTCAGTCACCGTAAGCATGATAATGGCACGAACAGGAGATGGTTCGTGAACGTACGCGCTGGAGCTCCTTGGTGCAGAAGCGCATGTCGTGCTCCGAGATGGTGATCTTCTCGTCCTTGTCGCCCACCTGGCCGAAGCCCACGTCCTCCTTGACCGTCACCACGCCCGACTCCGTGTTGTTCTGTCGCCAGCAACCACCACAACATCAACAACAATAGCAACACACAAAGTGAGTCGGTCGGTCGGTCCCGTTCTGCTGCATGAGGACAAGCGCCCGACGCCGCACCTTGGCCTTAAAGTACAGCGTCGCCAGGATCGCGTAGCTCACGACCTGTGACAGCAGGTACGCGCCGCGAATGGCCCACGCCTGCACTGTTTCCATCGACAGAAAGAGAAGAGGTGAGCAACATGACGCGTCGACCGTCCGATCGCTCGCTCGCTCGCTCACCAGGGTCCTCCGTGTCCAGCAGCCACTTGGACGCGATGGCCACCGACATGGTGAAGCCCATGAGCTTGAAGTTGGGCGCCATGGTGCTCGCCCGGGTCGCTTAGTACAGCAAGAAGACACACAGAAGGACGCGCTTCTTGGTCCCCTCGCGCTGGTGATTTCGGCTTTGGGGAGGTCAAAAGCGCCCCCCTCGGAAGTTGCCACGAGGCAGAAACCTCTCTAAATGACTGCAGAGTACCGCTCATGATTTATGATAAGTTTTGCAGTGAGGTATACATGTAGTAGTATAGTATACGTTTGAGCTACCGCATACGATTCCAGAGTGAGTATCCATGCCGCTGCCACGGCGCAAATATAGTTGGAAGCGCAATATCCGGATGAGGACCTCTACGCAAGCTACATCAATATTATTATTAATTGAGCTCATCCGGCTATACGTATGGTTGCGGCAAAGGTTTTGGCGCCAGGAGCTTCGGCGCCATTTTTTCACCAGACTTTTCATACATAAACAGCATTAGCAGTCGAGGGAAAGCGCGCGCGACCTGCTCTCTCGCCGTTTCCTGTGCTCGCCACGGACCTCCAGCGCCCTCAACCGCCCCCGCATCCTCTCCTACTGTGTCTATAGCGCCCATACCAGCCAGATTGGTGCTTTACACGCGCTCGGAGGTCGCCTACAAGTCGATTTGCCACCAATACCCTGGAAAAGCCCGCGGGCGCCATGATGCAGGCACCGAGCGCTGTTGTTCCGGTAAGTAACGGGGGAGCTGCCGCCGCCGCGACCGCCGCCGCGTCGGGGGAGCCGCCGCGGAACCAGTACGAGTTCACGCGCGCCGAGTACGACGACCTGGTCGTCAAAATGGGCAAGGACCAGGTGAGCAAGCGCAGCGACTACGAGGAGATCGAGCTGGTCGAGGACTGCACGCTGTACGACATCTACCGGCAGCCGCGGCCGCCCGTGACGGACCCAAGCGCGACCAAGACGCTGCCCGTGCGCGTGCTCAACGCGGAGCTGACGTGCCCCATTTGCCTGGGCATCATCCGCGAGACGACGGTCGTGATGGAGTGCCTGCACCGCTTCTGCCGCGAGTGCATCCAGAAATCGCTGCGCGTGACCAACAAGGAGTGCCCCTCCTGTCGCATCCACATCCCGTCCAAGCGCTCGCTGCGCGAGGACCACAACTTTGATGCGTTGATCGCCAAGATCTACCCGGACGTGGACGCGTTCGAGAAGAAGGAGGACGAGCTGATCAAGGAGATCAACCGCGCGCGACACTTTAATAACGCCGTCACTGAGAGCGCCAGGATCGGTGTGCGTAACCAAGCCTCCCTTCGCCGCCAGGTCCGACCGCATGACTGTCTGCCTACCCTTCATGGACCCCTCTCCTCCTCTAACTGCGTTCTATTGGGTTGTCAATGACAGGGTGGCAAGAAGAAGCAGCCGTCGATGGAGTCGTCCACTTCGTCGGGTGCTGGGCTGTCCAGGTCGGCGTCGCCGTCTCCGCCGCCTGTCGCCGCGTCCGGATCGCCGCCCGCGGGCGTCGGCGACAAGCGCAGCGTCGCTGAAGCGTCGACCGCCTCCTCGCCATCTCCACGCGCATCCAACGCAACGGACGACGAAGGCGGCGACAGTCCGAGGAAAAAGTCCCGTATGGTCTCAAATGGCACAACAAGCACGTCTGCGGATGCCCAACCAGCTAGCAGTGCTTCTCCTCCTGCCGCCAAGTCTCTTCCTGCCGCTAAGTCTCCACCCGCCGCCCCGGCACCGCCTGATCGCGTCAATCTACGCGTCGTTCTCCATCCAGAGGAGTCCGAGACGTTACCCAAGCTCGAGCGCACGCTGTTCACGACGTCGTACCGCCTCAAGATCCGCCAGCTCAAGAAGCACCTGCGCAACCTGCTCAAGCTCGAGTCCGCGGACAGCATGCGCATCGTGCTTCCCGCCGAGAACTGCGCACTGAGTGGGCTTTCCTCAGCCGTGTCGGGTGAGTCGGCGGGCGCCGTCATCCGCCGCGACCTGCTGTTCGACCAAGAGCTCGAGGACTACATGACCATTTACGATATTTATCAGCAGTACGGCATGGGCACCAAGTGGGAGCTGCGGCTGCAGTACCATTTCTCGGACTCGATCGTCAACGGCGTCGCCCAGTTCGTGTCGAGCGGCGCGCAGGGATGACCGGGATATCGGCTAGCCCAGCATCCGCCGCTCGACAGGAGTAGAGTAAGTAGCTGCTCTTTTGTATCGGTGCCTCTGATGTCGATGTGCCCAACATGTTTGACTTGAACTCGCAGCGCGGGGTTCCCGTTCCTGGAAGCCACCCAGACCCGTAAAGAATATCGTGATAAAACGTATTCATGCTGATTTCACTTCCATGCATCAACTGCATCAACGGTTCGTCATAATAACGTACGCTTCTCGCGCCCCAGGCTCACCGCTTCTGGTGGTCGATGGAGCGCATCGAGAGCGCGGTGAGCACGCGATAGAGCGCCAAGATCCCGACGAGCGGGCAAAGCTTGCCATGGGGCATCATCTCAGAAAATTATAGATGCGCGGCAAACGCCACCCGATCGGGTTGTACTCGACTCGAATGAGTTCGTCACGCAGTATGGCGAACATTGGAGGCGCTACCAACGTTGACGTGACCTAATGAATCCACTCCGTGGCATGCAACCAAATCAGTCAAGTTGATGCAGCAACTGCAGTCGGTACCGTCAGCGGTACGGCATAGCGTTTCGTCCTACTTATTGGCAAACTAACCACACCTCGACCATCCGTCAGGGAATCAACCGTGGCGCTCGCTGTGGGAAGCTGCTGAATGCTACTCGGAGTACTGCTTGTGTTGCTGTAAGCCTATCGACAGTCCAGCCACGCCTCCAACTCTAGATCGCACGGATCATCCACGCCCTCCGCGATCTGCCGACGCCGCATCTCGACCGGAAACGGGTTGTTGTCACACGTGATGCCCATTAACCGCAGGTTGTAACACATGGCCTCGTTGTACCCGGGGACCATGCAGCGCTTGTACATGGTGCCGTTGTACTGCGGCGTTAGCTGTCGCGATGGTCCAGTCTCCGCTTGTGCTAGCACGAGTCCCTGTCCGGCACACACCGTCGCCAAGAACTTCTCAAACATGCTGCGGGTTGGGGGTAGCGGTCTCGTTCGGTAAGAGGCACGTTGCCGGAGGAGAACCCCAGAACAAGTGTTGTGTACACATGGAGTGGGTCAGATCACATGCACCGACGAACCCGTTGCGGCAAAACTCCCCGCGATCCAACACCGCGAACGCTTTCAACTTTGGAGTCCATACTAGATCGGGTACTGTCTTCATCAGTGGCAGACTCGCGAGGACGAGACGCTCGAGGTTCCCAAGACTTTGGAAGCTCGGTAGCTCGACGAGGTGCACGAAGACTCCGATCACGAACGATCTCAAATTTGTGAGACCGTCGAAGGACGGGAGTTGCTTCACCTCATTGATGCCAAAGTAGATGAAGGTGAGCGACCCCATGTCTTCGAATAGATCGTCGGACATGTCGTCGGGCATGTCGTCGGGCATGTCGTCGGACATGTCGACGCGCGAGCTGATGCTGAGCTTGGCTTCAATATGTCTGGCCTCAGGCATCGCATATGGCCATATCGTGGGCTGAAGGGAGCAAGATCTCCGACACTGACACGATCCACGGAGCTTACAGGCACTCTAGCTGCATGAACTCCTTCGTCCATGCCGGCAGCGCCTTGGTGTGAGTGTAGACGAGTGACCTGATAGACAATCAGATGCAACGCGTTAGTCAACTTCAGTCTGAACACGTATCGGAGACGGCGACGAACAAATGTTTGAGGTTCTTGCAACGCCACAGCTCGTCTGGGAACGCCGGAAGCTGCCTGTTGATCAAGTCGATCGTCTGGAGATCGCCAGAAGCTGCGAGCTGAGCCATTTTAAGCGTCACGTCCGGAGAACTGAGCCACTCGTCAAACGATTTCAGTCGAGTGTCGACGTCGATCATAGTAAGGCATGGGCATTGCGAGTGATCGCCATCA
>JAADXW010000158.1:0-34844 GCA_023337975.1 Phytopythium ostracodes
AAAGACAAAGTACTAGAGCCATTCAGGCTGTTCTAGAACCTTCTAGAAAGCTAAATAACATGGGGTGTTTGAAAATCTCATTTACTTTTGACCACCCTGATTTTCGACCCCACTCTGGTTCGACCTCTTACTCGATTCCAATGCGGAAAAAAATGCTGCCATCGTGTCAAATACGCTTTTAGGAGTTTTTCGACCAATTTTGAGCTTTCTAGCGCTCCTATTGGCTGATATTCACGCGAAAATCACGACCTCATATACTTTTGGCCAGGACTGCATAATTATGGCGCGCACTTTAATAACTCAACAATTGCAAATTTCCATTGGCGAACCAGCGGCATCACAAATAGCCCAACATGCTGCAAGTATGCGCCATTGCATGCCGCCGCCATCACTTCCTCTCTATCGACTTCCCTTCCCCATCGAGCACCGCATAAACTACAGACATGGCTCCCGCTGGCTCTGCAGTCGTGTGCGAGCTGGTGGGCGCGCTGCAAGACGTGGCGTTCCATCGGTGCAGCCTGCTCCTGCAGGAGCTGTCCGTGCTGCACCCGGCCTTCCTGACCAAGCTGACCGGGCTGACCGAGACGGCGTACTTTGAGTTCCTGGCGTCGCATCGCCATGCTGTGCCGCACCAGTCGCTCGCGCGACTCGAGCAGGCCGCGAGTCCCTTCGTGCTGATCAACGAGACGCAGGGCTTCCTCGATGGCGAGGACGCGCTGCTCGCTTTCGCGGCCTCCAAGACGCAGCTCTCGCCCAGCGAGCTCATGGCAGCGGCTGCCTTCGGCGCCACCAGCACGGACGGGAGCACGATCAGCGAGGCGCAGCTGGCGACGGCCGAGGAGGAGATCGAGGCGCGCGCCGATGCCGCCGTGAAAGAGTCGCTCTTCCGCTACCGACACATGTCGGGCCACCAGTTCGCGTTCCTCGTTTTCACCGTCGACGGCGTCGCCCTCCCGCGGGTCGAGATCGAGCTATTCAACGATATTTGTCCTCGCACGTGTAAGAACTTCGTCGCGTTCTGCCAGGGACGCGTGCCGGCCGACGGAGACACGGACGCAGCAGAACAGGGAGGCAGCAACACCGTGGGGTATGCCGGCGTGCCCGTGCACCGCGTGGTACGTGGCGGGTGGATCCAGACGGGCGACGCCACGGGCCGTGGGTGCGGAGACGGCGCGTGCTGCTCGCTCTATGGCGGTGGATTCCTCGACGAGAGCTTTGCCGTCTCGCACAGCACCGCTGGCATCGTGGTGCGTGTCATCGAGTGGCACCTTCGGCATGAATCGATATGGGGAGAGGGCTAACACAGGTGCATGCGGTCACGCAGTCGATGGCGAGCGACGCGCCCAACGCGAACGGCTCACAGTTCTTCATCACGCTGGCCCCGCAGCCGTGGCTCGACCGGCGCAAAGGTGAGTGGTCATCGCGAACACGGTGGTAACTCAACGTCCCTCGACTAACACGGCGGCTCTCCGTGCGACGCAGTGGCGTTCGGACGCGTCGTGAGCGGACTGCGCGCCGTGCTGGCGATCGGCAGCCTCGAGACGCAGCGCGAGCGGCCGTGCGCGCCCTGCGTCATAGCCGACTGTGGCGTCATTGATTGACACGATAAGCGAGGGCGGCTGCAAGCTGAAGGAATAAATAACTAGATGCATTGATGCTAGACTCTTTTTGGACCTGGTATTCACTGCTCCTGCGTGTCCACCGCCACCGCCATCATCGCCATGGGAGTCCGCGGGGTCGACACGCGACTAATGCTAGTGCGTGTTGATGCGACTGGCGACGGCTGCGAGGCGAATGCGCTGCCGCTGGACGGACTGCCGACGAGATGGAGGTCGTAGCGCAGCCGCTTGAGGTCGACGATCGACCGGATCTTGTGGAACTCGAGCCCAAGCGCCAGACTCACCTGCTCCTCCTCGAGTCCGTCGCCGATCGCGACAAACTCCACCGCGACGTCTTCGCGGCCGTCTGCGTTGCTTCCGTCGCCGAGGGCTGTTTCGACGCGGTACTTGGCCATGATCGCCTCGAAGCAGCGGTACTTGTGCACCTTGGCCGAGCTGTAGACGCGCTCGATGGGAAAGAACGCGTCCAGCTCGTACACGAGGCACTTGCACAGCGCCGGCACGAGCTGCGTGTTGGTCACCAGCACGTTCACGTTCTCCACTTCTTCTTCTTCTTCCTCCTCTCCGTATCGGTGATCTTCAGCCCGATGGAGTGCCGGACCGTTCCCACTGTCGGCCATTGGCCCGTCGTCCTCATCATCATCACGTTCACCATCCAGACTCAAAGTCAATGAGCTCCGCAGTAGGCCACTCGGCCGACCGCTTTCCTCACTCGTGCTCGTCACGTTGGACGCCTCAATGAGCGCGAGCACTTGCCGCGCCTCCTGCAACCACCCAGTCGAGAACGAGTCGATGGCCTGGACGAGCGCCGCCCTGATTGCGAACCACTCGCTCTGATCGTCGTGCAGGAAGTCCACGCGTCCGCGCTGCTCGTAGATGGCTCGAATGCGGCGGTACCGCGTCTTGAGCTCGCGCTCGTGCGCGTTCTCCGCCTCCTCTTGGAGTTCCCCGGTCTCCTGGGTCGGCACGGGCGACGCAACCGACGCGGCGCGCAGCCGACGGCAGTTCAGACAGCGCGCTCCTTCGGCGCAGGTGATATGGTCCACGTCCGTGTCATGCAGGTCGCCGAAGAAGAAATGCCGCTCAAGCATGGCCAGCAGGAAGGTCATCATCTGCTCGCCCAGTGCGACGCCCGGCGCCACCTCCTTGCCGTGCGTCTGCGCGAACGAGCCCGTGTACAGCGACGCGAACAGCACAAGCGTCTCGTCCAGGTCCCAGATGAACACCCGCCGCCTTCGGCGTCTGCGCCTGGCGTCTGACGCGTCCGTCGTCGGGCGGGGAGAGACGCTGGTGAGCGGGCTGCTCGGCTTGGGCTGGCGATCCACGAGCGCATTTTCGTCCGTCTCGTTCCCGTCGCTCGCGCTGTTGCCCGACCGCTGCCGCTTGACCGGCCGCGCAGACGGCGACCGCGCCTGCGAATGGCGTTCGTTGTCTCCATTCTCGCTGACAGCAGTGTCGGCCTCGGTCACTTGCTCGAAACGATAGAGCGGCGGCGGCTGCGACGGCAGCGAGAGCGCGGGCATCAGGGCCCACATGGAGGCCAAGGACGTCCCGTAGCCCGACAACTCGCGCCGCCGCACGGCCTCGACCCACTGGACGCCGACCAGGAGCGTGAGCGCGCCGCAGAGGCTCGCGCCCACGAAGGGCAGAACCAGCAGCTTGGCCGTCCAGTCGATCAGCACGCCCACCGACTGGCGGCGCGCCGGCACTGCAGCCGCCACTACATTTTTCTTCTTCTTGGCGATCTTCGTCACCTTCTTCTTCGTCGTCATCTTCTTCTTGTTGGTGCTGCTGGCCGCTGACGCCGCCCTCGAGGGCGATGACCACGACGCGCGGGCGGAGGAGCACGCCGGCGGCGTCCCACTCGCCTCAGCAAACTGAAGGAAGCAGCTCTGGCCGACGGGCACCGAGGCGGCCAATGCCGGTCTGGCATCGCCGGCGTCGACCTCCAGGGGCCCGGCGTCGTCCCGTCGCCCGCCGCGCGCGTCCACCTGGAATGCCAGCGCTGCGGCGTCACGTCGGCGCCCACCCGGCGCCCGCGCGACGAAAACACGCGTCGAGGCGGACACGGCGAGCGTCGCCATTTCCTCGCTCGTCTCGATGCGTCAAGTGCGAGTTGAGGACTGCGGACAGAGGCGATGGCTAAACAGACACACTCGTGTGTACTATGGCAGGAGATCCGTAGAGGCGCCGCGAGAGGGATGAGAGGGAGGAGAGGCCGCCGCCGTCTCCGTGCGCGTCCGGCCGTCCGCCAGTCAGCGCTCTCGTCGGTTCTTCTCGCGGTTTTTGTATGGGTTTCAGTATGGGGAGGCGCCGAATCTGGCGGCAAGACCCTGGCTGCGGACAGGCGGCGAGCCAGCGCGGTGACGCGAGCCGAGTCACAAGCGCAGGTGAGGATGGGGGTGGATTTTACGGTTCAATTACGCAAATCTGTTATAAATTGGGACAAAGTAAAATAAAACATGCTGACAAATTGTATGAAAACCACAAGGAGGTGCGACATTTCATTTTAAATGATTGCTTATTTCGCGTTTTTAGCTGTACAGGAAGAGTGACGCGCGCCTGTGACGCGAGGCGACACGCTCGCAAGGTGAGCGAGCCCCACGGCATGGTGTCAACTGCAAATTGATGCCGACGTTGGTGGCTGCATGCGATTAATTACTCGTCGCTGTGGATCTGCAATTAGGACAAGAGGATCACCACGCGTAATAGCACGTTAAACGCGGTGAGTCATACTGTACGGCCTGAATGCACGTGCACTGGGTACGTGGGACTCGTATCAGCCATAAGGTGGAGCTTACATACCGCGGCGGCGAGCGTGGTCCAGTGGGCCAGCGTGGTCGGCAAGTGGTGCTTCTCGCTCGTCGAGTGGCCCGGGACGTCCCTGCGCAATCAGCGAGCCGTCACAGCGGTCCAGCAGGTGTATTAGACACACACATGCTACGGTGGCTCTTCACGCCATCACGGTCTACAAGCGCACGTCAAGTCAGAACGCACCACCACGTGAACTTGTCGAAGTGGTGCTCCACCTCCCAGACGCGGCCGTCGTCGTCCGCGTGCCGCAGACCGCTGTCTTCCAGCAGAAACCCTGCCGTTCAGGCACATCAGACATGTGAGAGAGACTGCGCTATCGATTGGACGCTTACGACGTGCTTGCAGTGGCGGCGCTGCCAGCGCACCTGCCGAATAATGAACAGCGAACCTTTGAGGCCCATCGCCTTCAGGTCGATGGTGTTGCCTTGCATCTGGATGCCGCGGAACTCGGCGCGCAACTCTGCCGAAGCCTTGGCCTTTGGCTTGCCGTCCACAGTCGCGGCGGGATCGCTGGCTGGCGTCGGGTGGAAGTACGTCTTGATCGCGGCCGGGCCGTCGTGGTGGATGCGGCACGGCAGCGAGTGCACGTGCTGCTCCGCGGGCGGCAGCGGGCACCGCGTAAGGCAGACGCGCACCGAGTCGGCCATTGCTACTGCACGACAATGCTTGGATTGAAAATGCAGCTCCGTGAGAAAAAATGCGGGAAAACCACCCCCGCCAAAATGGATAGCGTATCGCTCACTACAGTATAGAGCGCGCATAAGAGTGCCCTCTCATCGAGCATACTTGAGAGGGCATTTCTTATCATGTATGCCTTATGTAAATCTATTATAAACAAGAACAATTCATAGAATTAAGTACCAAAGGTTATGTAAATCGATCCTTCCCTTATGCACGCTATATGTATTTGTTATACATTACACTATATCAATTTATATTACGTAGTAAATTAATAGCTTAATGATAAGTTAGCATGTATATTATAGAAAAGGATTATTTAAAACATATAAGCGTGTTAAATATGATATTGGAGCTGCGGGACTTGATGTTGAGCTCCTCCATTGTCAATCTTTCGCTCGAACATGACCGACTCGATGGACTCGGTGCGTTCCTGGGCGCTTAGAGCGCGTGTCGCGGCCCGCACGAGATTCTCCGCGCCGCGTATCCTATGGAATGGTCTCGGTCACTGGCAGGCTAACCATGTGCGTTTGCTCTTCGCTTGCGGCCCGACAGGCGTCGGCGGAGGCGAAGTATAAGAAGCGCGATGACACGAGCAATCTCCTGGGCCAGAAGATGCTCCAGGTGTGCTTGCCCACGCGCGAGTCGACGTCTGCGGTTGTTTTTAATACCTCTATGGTGATCTGGGTTGATGCCTAGGGCTGGACGCTGCTCGGAATGACGTGTCCGATGGACGAGTGCTACACGCCGCTCGTGCGGAGCAAGCAGGGCAAGGTGCGAGCTCACACTCTGACGGCTATGATCAAGGCCATCAACGCTAACCTCTTGTGTATTTACCAGACGTACTGTGTGAGCTGCGACCAGTACTACCTGACGGAGGAGGAAGCCAAGAAGCAAAAGGAGGAGGACGACGCCAAGAAGGAGCAGCTCGAGCGCGACGCCGCGGCCGAGCAGGAGGCGGAGCAGGAGCGCAAGCGCCGCATTGCGCAGCAGTTCCGGCTGGAAGAGGAGGCCAAGCGCGCGAAGGAGATGCAAGAACTGGAGCAGGCGCGCCGCGCGAAAGCCACTGCGAGTGGCCCCGGTACGTGCAGCGTCATCGCCGACTTCGACACCAGTGCGAGTGCTCAATGCAACAAGACTGATCATCAACCTGCTCACCACAGGATCCACAAAGCGCAAGAGCGAAGACGTGGAGCCCGACCGCGTCGCCGAAGACTCGGCCGTGATTGCAGCTCGCCGGCAGACGCTGGCCGCGCTCTATCAGGTGGAACATCCCTACTTCTTTTGAACGTATTCGTGCTCGGCGGTCGATCAGAATGGGAACAGTGGCTATCGCCAACTCTCCCTGATGATGCAGCGATCATATATTTATGCTGATGCCGATCCGGCACCCACGCGCAGAAGACGTGCAAACACACTTCATTATCGCGGGAAATTGACCGAAAAATCTAATGGGCTAACGCTGCGCTATCGTCTCCTCTCACAGAAAATCGACGACTTGGCCAGTTCGCTGACGCCTCAAGACCACAGCGAGCGCCTCGTGTCCGTCGCCAAGGCGATCCACGAGCTGGCACAGGCCGCCAAGACCCTGGGCTGAGTAGTAGTTAGTGCCTCTGCAAGCGAAGCAACGAATAACAGTCTGAGATCGCCTCGCCGCCATCCACTGCGCTTGCTGTCGTCCTCGTTTTTTGCCGCTGCGGCCGTCGCTCACAGCTCGGTAACCTCGCCCTCGCCACTCTCTCCGTCTCCGGATAGCAGTCCGTTCCCTTCTCCCGACACGCGGGCCTTCGACGGTGCCGTCTTGATGTGGGACGTTTCGCCGACGCTGGCGAAGATGTACATCAACGACGCGACCGCGACACCACTGCGCCATTGCATGAAGTAAAATCGCGTTAATCATTCCATGACGTCACAACCCGAGGCACAAGCACTTGCCATGCTCCGAACAATGATTCGACAATGATACCTGAGGATGAGGTAGAGCTTGGCGATGCCGTTCTTCTCCGGGTTCTTCCCTCGCCCCAAGAAGTTGATCGCCGACAGCGTGTAGACGGCGATGACGATGTTGCAGATGTAGCTCACGCCCATGTAGAACGCAAACGCGCGCGTACGAATATGCACCGGCGTGATGTCTCCAAGGATGACCCTGGCGCCGTGGAATATCACCGTTAGCGTTAGCATCAGACAGATCCAGAGGAGCACGCAAACGTGATCAAAGCACCAGACGCACCAGACGACGGCGCCCAGCCCGATCGCGAATCCTCCGACAAAGAACAGCACCGAGATGACCGCGATGGCGCCCTGAGTCTTCAGGTTGGAGTTCAGGTACAGCAGCGACCAGCTGAGCACCACGAGCGCCACGATCATGATGACCGTGCCCAGCAGCAGCAGCGGCCGGCGGCCGTGCGAGTCCACGAGCTTCACCGAAATGATCGTGACGCCCACGTTGACCGCACCGACAATGGTTGTGGCCAGGAACGGGTCCGTCACGCCCGCAAAGTGGAAGATCTTGGCCGAGTACAGCATCACCGTGTTGATGCCCGTCATGCTGCGCGATCGATCAGGCGAGAACGTATAGACCCGTTAGTACGGTCGCCGAGTTCGTATACCACCGCGAATCCAAGATCTCGTGAGCGCTATCATTGACGTACGCCTGGAAGAAGACGAGGATAGTGCCCATGGCGATGACCTGCTTGTGCACGAGCAGATGCGACCAGGTCACCTGCTTCTCATGGCGCCGGTGCTCCATGACGTGCGCAATGTCCTGCAGCTCTTCTTCGACGGCGCCCTTGTGCATTCCAGCTCGCAAGTACCGCAGCACCTTGTGCGTCTGTCCACCAGGGGCACGCCACAGCGATTCAGTGAGTCCGAACGCGAGCATACAGCGGTCGTAGACTGACCCACCTCTTCGCGGCCGTAGTTCTTCATGAGCCACCACGGGCTCTCGGGGATCCAGGCCATGAGGAGGCACTGCAGGACTGGCGGCACGATCATGAACGCGTTGAGCCAGCGCCAGCCCGAGGGCACGCGGGTCACCAGGTAGTAGCCCAGCAGCCCTGTGAACAGGTTGCCAATCGTCAGACTCAGCTGGTGGAGCGACGTGATCTGGCCGCGTGCGCGCGCCGGCGAGATCTCGTTCAGCAGGATGGGCACCGTGTTGGTCACGATCCCAGACGCGATGCTGCATACATCACACGACCGTGCCAGGTTATAAGTAACAGCCCTTCGACGTCGAAACACCGCCCGTTCGGACTTACCCGATAAGGAAGCGGCCCACGAATATGGTGCGCTTGGAAGTGGCGAGCGCACAGACGACGCCGCCGGCCACGAAGAAGGCGTTGTTGAGCAGGATGGTCTTCCTGAGGCCGATGCGATCGCCCACGCCGCCTGTGGTGACGGCCGAGACCATGGCGCCGACGACCACGAGCGCGGTGGCGGTCTCCTGCTCCGCCGTCGTGAGATTGATGTCGATCAGCAGCGAGCCGACGGCGTCTGGCACGATGCACACGTTGAGCGCGCCGGCGCCGAAGCCCCACATGAAGGACGAGATGGACACGAGCCACGCCGCCAGCTGCAGGTGCCGCGTGCGCCCGTCCTCGCTGCTCGCAGGCGGCATCACTACCGCCGTCGCTTCGGGGCCGCCGGCTCTCGCGCTCGCCCACGCGCCCGCCGCGGCGCTCTCTTTTGGCAGTAGTCGCTCCGTCATGTCGCCCGCCAGCTCGCTCATGCCCGCTTTCGCTATAGTGAAACGTAGTCAAACGGGGTTTAACCGCAGCCGCATCTTGGTCGATCTTGAAGAGGAGAGGAGGGGACGGAGAAGGCGACCGTAAAGTTCGCACACAGTGTACAGTACGCGTGCAGTAAACGTAAAGTGCGATTAGGTGCGAACTTGTACGAGGCACACTAAGATAGTGTGTACCACACGATAGTGTGGTACACATGGTTGAGTACACTTTTGTTCCGACGGCACGGACTGGGCAGATGACATCACCGTGGCCGCGTCTCCATGTCCTGCCGACCTTCTGTCGGCTTGTGCCTCCATTTACGGTGTACAGACTGTACGTAGTGCTGCCGCCGGTTGGGTGGTTGGTGGCGGCGCGCCGTCACCTTGGAAGTCTTCAGTCTGACGTGGAAACTACAGTACTGTACTGTACCGCACAGGCGGAACGGGCCTCGGTTCATTGAAACTTGTTCCAGGCGCTGACCACGTAACAAGCTATGGCCGCGTGTCTTTGCGGACGCGGGCCTTAGAAATTAACCTGGCTCGGGTGTCGCATGCAACCGGCGACAGCATACGAAGTGTAAGAGACCGAGGATGAGTGACGGCTCTGGTATCCAGACGCTGATCGGAAGCCTAGACTCGGAGGTTCTATGCTGCCCTGAAGCGATGAGGGACGGGCTCTCGCTTGCTCACACGAAATCCCCTGCCAAAGCGCACGTAGCGGCGCAAAATGTTGCTTGGGCCGGTGAAATTGAGCGAATCATGCCGGACTTGCCGCATTGAAACTGCCCAACAGCATAATCCTGCTATTTAGCATTTTTTTTTACAGGCACATGAATTGGAAACTTCAACCGAGCGGAGCCCGTGGCTTTGGGCTTTGTTAAAACAGCAGATCAATCAAGTTGCCGGGGGTTGCGTGGCGGCACCCAACCGGTCCTTTAACGACTGAATGATCCGGCTGGCGGCTCTTGTCTGTCGCACACATTGGGAAGACACCAAGCAGCGTCGGCGTCGGCCGCCGGATCCGCATGTTCGTCGCCGCGAAATCCCGAAGCGAGGCGCCAGGGAGGGTCCAAAACTTGCACGCCTAGCCATGCACAAGTTGGGCCGGCGCGAAGGGTATTGCTTGCTTGGTGTATCCTCAGACACGGCCACTGCAAATTTATGTTTTTCTGATGGTCTCAAGGCTTTGCGGGTGGTCGGGCGCGTGCCGATCTCTCATTTCTGCTCCCCAGGATTAACTGAGCAGCAAGCGGCTTAGCAAGCGACACGGGTGAGTTCTCACCGAAGCCTGCTGATTTCTCTGCTTGTTGCTCAGGATTTGACGCCGGCGTTTGCTTGCGAGGCCGTGTGCTCACACGTCTGTTTAGAGGGCAATCAACACCGATGCAATGTTGTTCCGTTCGGAAGGCGCCAATACACTTTACAGTCGGTTTTATATGGGCGAACTTCAAACTTGGCCTGTGACAGCAGGCTGTAAACGAAGTTTGGTCACACAGCAAAGCCGGAGCTGTTTGGCCAGTCAGTGGGCCTGTCGCGCGCAGAAATCCACTTAGAGATTTGAGGCGAAAAATTCAAAAATATTGCTAATTCACCGATGATTGTCGCTAATCCGCCGAACCTTTCGAAGGAAATAGGCTCCGATGTTGCATAACGCGCTGGTGGTGTACCGTAAAGTGGGGTGGGTGCGGTGCCCGTCTAAGAATCTCAAGCGGTTTCAGTGTTGTACCGAATGAGATCGGGCGGTTGGCAATTTTGGAAGAAAGTGGCCCCAAAGCGAACGGCAGTTCCCACGCATGAGCATGCGTGTTGTCGCTCGCTTCCACCATTGGCGGCGTCGGTCCAATCGTTTAAAATTAGAAGCTCTAGACACGACGCGATTGTGGGGCTGGACCGCCGGAGCGAACAGCGAGCAGCGAGCAGGTGTTGCCACAAGATCTGCGTTCACAAAAGGAAGCGCGAAACCGATCCATTTTTAACAAGGCGGAAAAAGAGAAACGTTTTCTCGTCCTAGGCGTATTTATATACGCTTTACGTTGGTGGTGCATGGACAATTTGGAATGATTAGAGCGCCATGGAACTTGCCGCCCGTACGTTGGCTCGCTCGGAGTTTCGCAACGGAACGAGAGCGTCAGCGACAATATGCCAGTTCACATGAAGATGACCAGTGAGGGAAGGAGGCTGCGACGGCCCCGATCCGTCCAGTAAAAGAACCAGGCTACGCTACAGACCAACACACACTCGACAGGCGTGCCTTGGAGGCTCACCAGAACCACCACTGGATCCTTCGATTGATTTTTATATAAGCGCTTGCATGCTTTCGTTTTTTTTTAATTTCATGCGATTTGAGTGGACGTTTCGAGCCAGCCCATCGCTTTTTGCGGTCGACTTCCATATTGAAGCTAGTGTCGGAGCTTGCGTGCACGATCTGCTCTTAAATAAGCTGGAATTTCTCGTCTCACGTTCGATAATTTCACCCTGCACCGCCCACAAAAGTCCCACTCGACGGCATTTTAGTTGAAGCGGACGACATCAATTCGAACTGTGTTTTATCTTTCGGTTTGTATGCCTGTTACGAGGATCGTGTCGAAGGCAGGCGGGTTGCTTGCTCGCTCGCAGTTGGCGCAGATTCGCCTCGCACTCGGCGCCTTACCCAACAAGAACAACAGGGCCAACATCAAAAACGGGCAAACTAAAGTTTACGCCCTCATTCCAGTCGTTGCCATCCTCCCACGCCAAATTGCCCCCAATATCCAAAAACTATTCAAAAATTCAGTGTACGGCGATCCGTAAATCATTTTCTTTGGCGGGCGTCAGACAACAACGTGGAAGAGGGATAGGGTGCTGACCTGAGAAATGGATCCGTTTTTATGTGTCCCTGTCGCTTATCCAAAGTCCCTGTCGCTTCATCGATACTATCACCAACATAAAATAAATGGTCAGACGGGCTAGCGGGCAACTGACTCTCACTAGCCCAAACGCCTCCACCTGTCGATTTTGGCAAATCGCATGGTAGATCTACTTCAAATTCAATAAAAAAAAGCAAGATTCCAGCGAATTAGAAACGTTCCCGACCCCTGCCCGAATCGTTGAGCGTTTGTACCCTAGCCTCCTTTCCCCCTTCCTCCTGACCTCTTCTCCCTTGGAGCCGCGTCGCCCCTCCCTTTGGTCGGCTCCCCCCCTTCGGCCGCCTTGCGCTTCTCTTGGCCCGGCGGTCGGCATTTGCGGTAGAACGCACTAGGAGAAAAGAAGCGACAACAGCGAGTGGAGGAAAGCGGAAGCGAAGAAGCAAGCATCGACTTGCGGCACTCAACATGTGCCGACCCATTGAATCGAGAGATTCTCTGGGGGCCATGGGCCCGGCAGCGGTTGCGCTGTTCGCCGGGTACCAGCCTGCGGAGAACATGAAGGCGAACGCCATGATGGTGAACGCCGGCGGAAAGGCGGCGGCGCGTCCGACGGCCCCCGCTTGGGCCATGGGTGACATGGGCGCGGCCTCGGCGGCTTTTGGGTCGGCGGAGGGCATGAGCATGCTGTCGATGGCGGCCCCGCCCCCGGCGCTGCCGTTTGTGTCGTTCCCTACGGTCACCAAGAACAACCTCCCATCCATGCCCTGGTCGGGCGAGATGAACTTCGGTCTCAACAACGAGCAGTTTGTGCAGGAGGAGGCCAAGCCGGCGATGCCCGTCGCGACGGACAACTTCGAGGCCGCGGAGCTCGAGGAGCTGCTCGACTTTTCGTTGCCCGACGACGCGGAGACGGTTGCCAAGGACAAGGCGGAGCTCGTGAACCTGGACGACGGCTTCGACGGCACGGAGATGTCGATCCTGTACAGCTTCCTCGTCGACACGCCCGAGGACAAGGTTTCGGAGAAGAAGGCCCTTGAGGAGGAGGACGACGGCATCTTGAACCTGAACATCTTGGCGAGTACCCCGATCGAGTCGCTCATGGACTCGCTCGACGGTGACTTCACCGAGGACGACCTGCTCATGCCGGCTGGCGCGCGTCGCCCCGAGGCGCACCTGTCCAAGACCAAGCCTGCCGGCGAAGTCAAGAGCCGTCGTCTGTGCAAGGCTGAGGGCTGCTACAAGCGCTCGCGCTCGAACGGTCTGTGCATCTCGCACGGTGGCGGTCGCCGCTGCTCAGTCGAGGGCTGTGACAAGAGCAGCCAGGGCGGCAACCTGTGCATTCGCCACGGCGGCGGCAAGCGCTGCAGCCATGAGGGATGCGACAAGGCCGCTCAGTCGAACTTCTTGTGCAAGGCGCATGGCGGCGGCCCGCGTTGCCAGTTCCAAGGCTGCTCGCGCAGCTCGCAGGGCGGTGGCTTCTGCCGCTCGCACGGCGGTGGCAAGCGCTGCATGTTTGACGGCTGCGACAAGGGCACCCAGCGTGGTGACTACTGCGCGCTTCACGGTGGCTCGCGTCTCTGCGAGGTGCCAGGCTGCATGCGCAACGACCGCGGCGGTGGTCTGTGTGCGACTCACGGTGGCGGCAAGCGCTGCACTGTGGACAACTGCGAGAAGCCGTGCCGTCGTAAGGGTCTGTGCTCGGCGCACCTTCGCCAGGCGGAGGGCACCAAGTAAACCCTTTTGACTGGACGCGCTGGTTCATACAAAGTGTGAACACAGCTCTGGGACAAGGAGGAGGAAGACGACGACGATGAAGATGATGAAGGGGCAAGTGGACAGTGGACGGAATGGGTGGGAGGAAGGGATGGAGTACTGCGGTGGTTGTGGACCGTGGGGGACGGTCATGAAGACGGACTGCGGTCGCAGCGGGCGTGTGGAACTTCCTGTTGCCGGGGTTAGTCGGAGAAAACGAAGCAAGAACAGAAAAACATGCGGGTGCGTCGGGCGGAGCTGCAACATCTGCGGTCAAGCGGCGAGTCGGGCGGCGCTTCACGCGAAGAAGAGGGAAAACAACAGTCTTTTGCTCTATTTTGCCGTGCGTTCCGATGTATTGTAAGTTTATCCTCGGCGACCCCCCTGCGGACCTCTCTCGGGATCGACGACGGCGAGGCGCGTTCGCGTTTCGGACTTCGGGGTCGGGAAAGCCACGGGGACAACGGCGACATCGAGTTTCGGCGTCCAAGTGCGCGACGTCCGGGGTGCGTGGTGAAGAAGAAGAAGGAGGCAGGTCGGCATGGCGTCGCACCGCGTCACGACACGGAAGGACACTGGGAAGGCCCCTCGAAGCTTCGGACCCCGCCAGTTTCTAGGCAAGAAGAGATGCGCGGAGCAAGTCATGGCCGGCCAAGGTGACGTGCCACCTGCGTTCGCAACCACGTGAGAAGATATTAGTCGATTGGACTCCATCATTCCGCCACTGGCGTCCGGTCATGCTTGTCTACACTCGCCGGGGAGCGTCGACCGACCATCGGGCGGGAGTTTGTCTCGATGACGGGTTGGCGGTTACCTCGGCGGTTCTTCCGCCGCTGATCTCTCGCGACGGCTGGGGGCTGAGCAGAACGAGTGCCGGAGACGCGGAGTGGCGTCCAGCGCACCGGGAGCGGGAGGAAAAGCGGCTTCGTCGGTGGGGAACAACATTTTTCAGTGTGTATTTCTGTATGTGATGTTTGAAGTGGAGATAACATGCCACGGTCTTTCTTTTCTTGTCGGTCTTGGTTCCATGTGTCGTGCCGACGGGCTAACAAACGCGCAATGTACGGCACCATTGTCGATGCAGGAAACCTTGGACTTGGTGACGAGGTGACGCATTTTCGTGGAGGGTCCATCCACCCGTCTCCATCATCATACATTGGCCAAGAAACGCGGCCGCCAAGTGACCAATTCCCATGCGTGTTCCGTTTTGTTGCGCACGTGCACGTGGCCGATGACGACTGAGGGCTTCGCCCTCAGTACCGAGTGTTTCCATTCCGCAGTGTAAATTAAAACCACCGTGAAATGAACACACATGAAAGCCGCCGATCTCATCCCGTTGGTCGGGCGATACTGGAACCGGCCTTTACCCCCGAGGAAGGTCCATCTTGCGCACCATGTGTGTGTGTGCTATAACAACGCATGTCAACCTCATCCGTCCAGTGAGTCTGTCTGTGCGTCCTGTATCGAGATCTGGCACGAAACGCCGACCGGCCGTGCGCGTCGCCGTTGCGCTTTGCGTGTTTTCCCCCGTGGGATCCACGGGCTTCAGCGCGCGGTAAAGGCGAAAGGAAGGGGGCGACACCACCCACCAGGTGCCAACTCATCCATGAGCGCGTGAGTCGACTCGCCCCCGCGCCTTTGTGCACGCCAGCCTGCCGGTATACAGTACTATGCATGCACACTGTGCTGTACTGTACAGTACAGTAAGAATCCCACAAATTAACCAGCTAGTCATCCCGCCCGGCCGACCGACGCGTGGGGAAGGGAAGCCTGGCGTTTCTAGCTCGCGTTCTGTTTTCTTTGCATTTTCATAGGACGACGAGCCGCTCCATGCGCCCAGGAAGCGGCGGCAACTTTCCGATAGAATAGTGCCTCACAGAATAGTGTGTACAACATTAATCACGATTATGTGTACTACATAACATTATATGGTGTAACACACACTATACTGGACAGCATCAATATACACTCAATGCCACCGCCAAAAGCAATGGGAAGCAGGGTTGTGAAAAGACCAGGTTTTTCAAAGTGGAGGGTGGGTTTGGTGAAGGTGCTGGGTGGGTGGGACTGGGTGTTTGGGTTTAAGCTTAGATATATTGACTTATTTTTGTATGAATGATATATGAAACAACAAAATCAAAGAGGACCAGTTTTGTGCATTTTACACAAACATACATTTGCTTGCTGTTGGCAGGTATCGTCGACCCAGTTTATCCCAAGGCAGGTGGGTGGATAATTGGTTTTAACCACTGCCCAGAATAATCCCGCAAACTCATTTACAACACTGACGGGAAGGCATGGTGGAGGATGAGGTGCCGCGCGCCAAGCGGCTCAAGCTGCTGCGCGAGGCCAAGGCGCGCAAGGAACGGCAGCTGCGCGGAGAGGAAGCATATGAAACGGAGTGCGAGGCGCCAGTGGCTCTTAAGGACGCGGAGAAGGAGCAGGACGCGGACGCGCTCGAGGTCGCAGAGCTGAGCATTGCGCCCAAGCAGGACGAAGAGCAGGATCTGACCGAGAAGAAGGACGAGGGGGAGGACGAGGAGGAGGACGAGGAGGAGGAGCTGATACTGGCGCCCAAGCGCGCCAACTGGGACATAGAGCGCGACATCGCGCCGATGCTCAAGAAGCTCGAGAAGCGCACGCAGCACGCCATCGTCGAGATCCTGCGTACGTCTTTGCGTTGTGTTCTTCCTGTGCAATGCACGGCTGGTTTGGAGCCTAACGTGTCGGTCTATGCGTTGTGGCGCCCTTTGTGCAGGCGAGAAGATGGCGGCCGAGCAGCAGGAAGAGGACGACGACGGAGAGGGCGAGGAGGAAGGCGAAGATGATGATGACGAGGAAGAGGAAGAGGAGGAAGACGAGGCCAAGGCATAGACGCAAGTAGATGGGAGGCCGACCAACTCGCCATCACGGCTTACAGCTCACTTATTCCACAATACAGCGTGCATTTTATTATAGTTGACGATGGGAGCGGTGCGCGTCCAGTAACCCGTGCGTGTCTTCCTTCCCGTGGGATCAATCACTTCTTGTCCTTCTTGTGCTTCTTGGCCTTCTTCTTGTCGTCCTTCTTCTCGGATTTCCGCTTCTTGCCGTCGTCGTCGCCGCCCTTGTCCTTCTTTTTGTCCTTCTTGTCGTCCTCGTGGAACTTCTTGAGCTTCTTGTAGATGAGCTTCACCTCCTTGGCGCGCTGCTCGGCCGCCTCCTTGCTCTCCGCGAGCGTCGCGCGCCGCTGCTTGTCCTCTCGGTACACCTTCTCCACGGCGTCCAGTCGCTTGAGCACCTCGTCAACCGACTGGCCCTGCGAGAACTTGCTGCGGCGGATGAACTCGACCACGTCCGCCTTGGAGACGTTCACGTCGCTCGCCTCAGGGTGGTCGCTGGCGAGCTCGTCCGCGACCATCGCGAGCGCAGACAGCGCCAGGTACGCCGGGTAATTCGTCAGCGGCAGGTCCGTGAGCAGTAGCTCGTTCAGAATGACGCACGAGTTGGCGTGCAGCTTCTGCAGTAGACTGGCGGGTAGCTCCTTAGACAGCACGGCCTTGGCGAAGCCCTGCAGGTCGCCCATGAACCCGAGCAGCGCGCGGAACGGGTGGTACATGATGAGCTGGAAGCGCACGCCCTCGAGCAGCACCATCTCGTGGCCGATGATGTGTTTGTGGTCCACGTGGAGCTGGTCCGCGACTGTGTCGACCGAGATGTACTGCTCCTCGACCTTGCCGGCCACGTAGATGGCTGTGGGCACGATGAACTTTGGGTGGAACTCCATCACGCTGTTGGACAGGTAGAAACGCTTGTACAGCATCACGGCACAGCACTTGACCTTGTCGGACGTGCGCAGGAACTGCTGGCTGCAGCTCTCCTGGATCTTCTCCTCGTAGAACTCGCGCAGCAGCCGCTCCTGGTCTGGCGTCAGGTACTCGAGCAGCGGCGTCAGCCGCAGGCCGGCCTTCTCCTCCGCCTCCTCCTCCTTGTCCACATCCACGTCCGTCGCGTCGTTCACGTCGTTCGCGTCGCGCTCCGCCGTCGACGACTTGGGCAGCAGTGCCGCGAACGAGCGGGCCTTTCGCGCCGGTCGCAGCGCCGCCGCTGCCGTCTCCGCCTGCTGCTGCTCGCGCTCCAGCCGCAGCGCGCACTTCGCCCGCAGCAGCCCGAGCCGCCGCGCCAGCGCCAGCTCCTCCTCCGAGAAGATCCAGTTGTTGAAGTGCGTCGAGCCCGCCAGGTACGCCATGTCGACCCCCACTCCTGACGCCAAGCAATACTGCTTTTTTGGTGGGCAATTGGCTCGGGAACCGCCCGCCGCCACCTTGGTGTTCTGTCTTGCTGACCCAGCGCTTCCGTTGTAGCTGGATTCGGGACGGTTATGTCCCGAATATTCCGCACCAATTGTGCACCATATCCCGTGTATCCCGTAAGAAAGCGAATTTAAACTAGGGACACAACGACGAATTTATTTAACTACGCAAATTCAGTACAATCAACTAAAATCTCAGTACTGTACCTTGCACTTCCATGACGCGATGCTCGTCAAACGCCACGCTGCTTGCCGATTACGCGCCGCCTTGCGCATCCGCGGCTCCTTCCTTCCTCCTCCCTGTGCGTCGCTGCATTAGCGAAAAGCGCGCGTCCCCCCACTCGTCATGTGGGCAACGCGTCGTCTGCTGCCCGTGCGCCTGACGCCGGCCGCTGCGCCTCGCCGCTCGCTGGCGTCCGCAACGTCCGCGCCCGTCATGAAGGCGGCCAAGGTGGCGCTGGCCAGCGTGCCGCTCGTGGACGTCGCGCCGCTCGTGAATGCGGACAAGAAGCCGGTTGAGGCCGCGCGCAAGGCGCAGATCCTGGCCGAGATCAAGGACGCGTGCGTTGTCCACGGGTTCTTCACGGTGCCCGTCGCGGACGTGATCCCAAAGCCGCTGATCGACGCCGCGTACCGCCGCACGGACGAGTTCCTGGCGCTTCCCGACGCCGTCAAGCACAAGTACCACTGCAAGAAGACGCCTAACAACCGCGGGTGGACGCCCATGTTCGAGGAGCCGTCGGTGCGTGAGCTGCATGTGTTGAATGACTGTGTGTTGCTGATGATGGTGCTCATAGCTCGACTGATTGATCCATGCAATGGCAGTACCAACCGGACGTGGTATCGCACTTGGAGGGCTTCGACCTCGCGCGCGAGCTGCCCGCTGCCTACATCAAGGAAGACTCGAGCCTGGGGCCGAACACGTGGCCCACCGAGATTCCGGGCTTCCAGCAGGACGTGTACGCGCTGTATGAGGCCACCACCAAGCTGTCCCACGTGCTCTTCCAGAGCTTCGCCGAGATGTTTGGCCTACCCGCCGACACCTTCCTGGTAATGTTGTTGCCTGCTGGTCGTACAAATAGCTCTTACAGCTGCGCTGACGCCTGCTTGTGTCCATTGGCCGAGCAGAAGCACGTGTCGGAGGAGGCCGAGGCGTTCATGCGGCTGCTCACGTACCCGGAGACGGACGCGCCGGTCAAGAACTCGACGGTCGGCATTGCCTCGCACACGGACTTTGAGTGCTTCACGCTCATCCACCAAAACGGTGAGGGCCTGCACTTGCTCAACCGCCAGAGCGTCTGGGTCGAGGCACCCGTCTGCGATGACAGGTGTTCGAGTCTCTTGTCTTGTGATGGCTCGGTTAATGGTTGGTGTTGACGGATGCCCCTGTCATTGTTTGGAGTAAGACTCTTTGTCATGATTGGCGACATGCTCGAGCGCTGGACCAACGGCGTGTTGGTCGCCACGGAGGTGAGAGACGCAGTGATGGTCGACACTCTGTGAAATACGCTGACATGACAACTGCAATGTGCGCCTCTCGACAGCACCGCGTGGTCAACTCGGAGCGCAAGCGCCAGTCAATCGTGCGCTTCAATGGCGCGGACGGCGACACCGTCGTGGTGCCGCTGCCGTTCTTCGTGTCAGCCGAGAACCCGCCCAAGTACGCGCGCACCACGCAGCGCCAGCACATCGCCGACCAGATCGCGCACGCCGAGCAGCTTCTTGCCAAGACCAAGGCGGCCCAGGCCACAGGCTAATCGCAGGATCCATACGAAGTTGGGCGGTGTGGGCTACGAACTACCTAAACATTCTCACAACCGTTGTGTTAGCGGCATGCGTTCTCGTTCGAATGCTGTGGAATCGCATGCTCTCAATCTCTAACAGGGTATTAGCTGACACACTCCCGATTAGAGCCGACCGGCATCTCATTTGCGAAGCGCAGCGAACTGCTGGAACAGCTCGCGAGCTGCCGGGTCCTCCATCATGTCGGCGCGCGTGGGCTTGCGACCCTGCTCACGCTCGAACGCGTCGCGCCACTGCGTGAGCGCCTTCTCCACACGCGCGAGCTTCTCGGCGCGCGTCTCCTTCACGACCTTCAAAGGTGCGCTATCCAGCATCGGCTGGCACAGCACGCTCATGACGTCCACCTTGTCTACTGAGCCGTCTGCGTGCTTGGTCATCTACAGGCAGGTGTTGAAGTGAAGTCATGAGTCACAGTGATGCAACCGCGGATTATTTCGTCACCATTCTTACCTTGACGAGCTTCTGCTCGGCGGTCGCGTAGCCCAGCGGGATGAGCAGCCCGCCGCCGGGCTTGAGGAAGTCAAGGAACTGCTCGGCCTCGGCCTTGGTCTCCACGGCGACGCCCACGTGGATGCAGTCAAACTGCTCTTCCGCACCGGCAGCCTCCATTCCGAGCGCCTTGGCCTGCTTCCCGTCACTCTGGATGACTGTGGTCGCCGCCAGCAACGCCTCGTCATCGCGCAGGCTGTGCTTCAGGTTCTCGCGCGAGAACGCGACTAGCTCCGGCACAATGTCGACCCCCGTGACGAAGCCTTCGCGCCCGACCAGCCGCGCCATGGCGGCCACGAGGATGCCCGAGCCACAGCCAATGTCCACGGCCCGCATACCAGACTGCAGGTGCGGCTCCAGCAGCGCCAGCACCTGCGCGTGCTGCTGCGGCGTCGAGATGGTCGCCACCACGCCGATCTTAAGCGGGCGATTCGCGTACGCGTCCTGCTTGTTCCCCCGCGACGCGGGCGGCACAAAGTCGCGCCGGTCGACGAGTCGCAGCGCCTGCTCCACTCTTGAGCCCGCCGGCACCACGTTAGTGCGCACGAGGCTGTCGACAAGCTCCTCGTGCGACGTGCCGCCGAGCTGGTGCCCAATGCTCGTGCTGTGTCGTCGCATCCAAGAGCGCATTCGAATCAGACGTCTACCGTTGAGAAGAGGCCAGCAGCGACCAGGGAACAGGCGCCAACCTGATGAGAAGGTCCTCCGAGACGCCCGAGAGTATGGAGAACATGCGGCGAGGGCTGCCGGCGCGTGCCGAGCGCCACCGGGGCAGCGCCGTCATGACCATCTTGACGCGCAGCGTGATGCGATCTGTGGCTCAGAATGGGACTCAGATTGCTGTTAACAGTAGAATCAGATCGAGGCGTCTGATACCAAAGGGTACGTCGATCTGAGTTGAAAGCGTACCCATTCGACCATCGGCATTGACACATGAAGAGGTTGCTATGCTAGGCTTCACGTGCTCACATGTCATTCCTTGTTACAGATTTATAGTCAAGTTGATGGATCAATGTCCTCTTTGATACATACCACTCGCGCGCCTCTAGACGATCGGGACGGCCCAGGCGGCGTGGGTCTCAATGTTGTAGATGTTGGCGCCGCGCTCGGCGAGGAAGAACCCGTCGTCGCCCCAGTTGGTGCCGTCCGAGTTGCGTACGACCCAGTACTTAACGCCCGTGGCCTCGTCGGTGCCCCAGCCCACGAGGCTCACGACGTGGGTCGTGCCCGGGTACTCGTTCGAGTCGCGCAGGATGTAGCCGCCCTTGTGGTTGCGGTACTCGGGCGTGAGCGAGTACATGCTCACGACGATGGGGCCGCGGTGGTAGATCTCGTTCATGGCCTGCAGCTGGAACTCGAGCGAGTTGGTGAAGTTGAGCGTGCCGTACTCGTGGATGCGATACTTGCGCGGGTTCTCCACCACGTGGCACGAGCCGTCCAGGCTGCACGTGTGGCACTGGGTCGCGGCGCAGTCGCCGCCGCCCATCCACGACGGGTGCGAGGCAATGTACGGGTTGCACGTCCAGTCGACGATGCCGTTCTCGTGGATCCACTTGTGCGCGAACCGCGGGTCGCCGCCGCGGCACGACCCGAACGACCGCATCCCGCAGTCCAGCAGCACCTGCGGCGACAGCACGACCTCCGGCCCGAGCTTGCCGTACTTCTTGAACTGCGCGATGCGGATGCGGTCGGAGAGCGAGCTGATCGTCGCGAACGCCCAGCACGAGCCGCACGTCTTGGGCGACATTTGGTTCAGCACGCTAGTCGTGAGGCCGATGCCCGTGCCGTTGTAGTCGCGCCAGTCCCAGTGCTCGGGCAGCTCGTCCAGGGAATAGATTTCGGGCAGCGAGGACAGCACGATCTCCGGGTCCGGCCCGCCCAGCATCCACCCTTTGCCCTTGTACGCCGGCACCTTGTCCTTGGGCGACTTGCCCGTGGACGAGCAGGTCGACAGCAGGTCCAGCTCGTGCTCCACCGCGTGCTGCGCCAGTCCACCGTGTGTGAAGTCCTGCACTGTCGGCTGCACTTGCACGGAGGCTGGCGCATGGCCAGTCAGTATGCTGACGGCGCTGCCGACCGCGATCCAGCCGACAATCGAACCAAGCGTGCGGATCCGGAAGCGGTCGGCGCGCACGGCGTCTTTGACGGCATTGGCGGTCGACGTGGCGGCCTCCCAGACGTTTGGAGGGCTGTCGTCCAGGGCGGGGGAGCGGTCGGAGCGCAGCAGCGGAAGCTCCGACCGGTCGCCGGCGTTCGCGTGCATTTCTCGGCGGCTACGTATGTGTCTCGCGCTGGGAATTCGGGAGTGCGAAGCGCCACAGTGGGTGTCATTGCAGGCGACACAGAGGCAGAGAACGTGCCCCGTGGATGTGCTAGAGCTTCTTCGAAGAGAAGGACGCGAGGTGATGGGGATCACGGAGCCAGCATCCGCTTTGTAATCGGGGGAAGAGCGCCAGCGAAATGAGTGAGCAGGTGGATCGAGCACGTCGATTGGCTACGTATCGAGATGAATTCGCCAACAGGAGACCAGAAACACGTCGACGTCGCCCCTAGTCGGTGTCGGATTGGCTGAAAACGCACCGTCACGCGTCCGCGCCGTTTCACTGCAAGTTGTGTGCAGGTTCCGAAAAAGAAATCAACGGAAAAAGAGCGCAGTACCGTGCCCGCCGGAAGTATCGGGCCACGTCCGACGATGTGATGAGTGTTGCGTTTGCCCCACATGAAAAAGCGGAAAGGCAAGCAAGGAAGGAAGCCGCGATTTGCATGCGCCGCGTCCATCGATGCGCGTCATCGAGGATACTTTTGGATGCCTCGTGCAGTCGGAGACGCCTGGCCTGCTGATCGTCTGCAGCCGACAAGAGCGCCGAAATGAGCCCCATCGGGGCGAACGTATCCATTGGCGACGCCTGACGCATTTCACTTCAAATTTGTATAGTGTTCCCCATCACGAGGACCGATTGCAAGTCGCAACATGTCGTGCCACGCAATGCGCAAATAGTGTAGCCATCCGTCCGGATCCGTCGACACTGCGCTGATGGAGACCTGGACCGCCGACCCAGTCCAGCCAGCCAGCCAGCCGCCTTGCTGTTGACGGGACCATTGCACCTTGGCGAGCACCGACACGCCCCACATTGTTGGCTACAGTATCAGGTCGGCGTCTTTTCGTCCACGGCGTGCGGCGGTTGGTTATCGCGCGAGAACTTCAAGTGCGGCTCGGCTTGTCACTGCCCGCCCGTGTTAAAAAGCGAGGCACTCTCTCGGTCGTTGAGAGGGATTGCTCGCTCCGTGACCGTCGTGTCGCCCGCGTCGATGTCGCAGCGCCGAGAACAGGAGCGCCGGTCCCTGTCCCCGGCGTGTTGCATGCGGCAGTTGATGCTCTCTAATGTTGGCGATACTATGGAGCGAAGAGGCAGGGGCAACGGCGGCGAGAGGAGGCCGGCAACGAAGGCGTGCCGCGCTGCTTGCCGCCGCCGCGGTGCCTGATGCTTTGGTCAGTTGAGAACTCGACAGCGACCGAGCGAGCCAAGACGACCCAGCAACCGAGCCGAGACACGAGGCGCCAGCGACCATGGAGGACCCCGAGACTATGAAGACTATCCGCACGCTAATGGACACGTGCAAGCGCGGCTCCCTGCCGCTGCCCGATGTACGTCCGCGCAGAGCATCAGGCGCGGGTGAAATGTGGGATCAGCTCTGACCTATGGACTCGTTTGGCGGTGGCAGGACCAGTTCACGCTGATGAGCGACATCGCGAGCGCGCTGGGCCAGGCAAAGGGCGACGAGAAGGTTCGCTCGCCATACACACGCACGACTCTAACTATCCTCAGTTTGGGTGGCTGATCTCTGTCCTTGCATGCGATGCTGAAGCGCGCGCTGGCGTACCTGACCAAGAAATACACGAACGAGACGGGCACGAAGCGCAAGCAAAATGACGACCCGCGCGACGAAGAGGACGCGCAGAAGAAGCTGCGTGCGACCCAGCAGGGCGACGAGTTCGACCTGGCGGAGGGCTCGATCACGGACCACTCACAGGTGCGTTTGGCGCAGGAGATCCGCGAAAAGCCGGCCACGAACCCGGTCAACCAGAAGCTAGTCGACGCCTTCCTGGCCTACGGCGAGCAGCAGCTCAACCGCGGGCACACGGGCAAGGGCACGTCGCACCTCCGCGCTGCCAAGTACATTCGAGACTACGACGGACCGATCCGCTCGGGCTCGGACGCTCTGGCAGTGGGCTACGTGGGCAACAAGATGGCCAAGCAGGTGGAAGACATTCTGCGCATGGGCAAAATCCAGGACGCGTCGCCCGAAACCAACGTGAGCGACGAGTCGACGCACCAGACGCCCGAGCTCGTCTCGGACGTGCGCGACACGCCCGCCAAGTGCAAGGAGAACCAAAAGATCGTGGACGCGCTAGCCAACTTTGGCGAGCACGAGCTGTACTTTGGCAACTCGGGCAAGGGCGTCTCGCACCTGCGCGCTGCCCGCGAGATCCACAACTCGAGTACGGTCATCCGGTCGTCGCAGGACGCTCGCAACGCCATCCCGTTGATTGGCGACGTGATCGGCGACAAGATTGACCAGATCCTGGAGCACGGCAAGATCGTCCGCGACTCTGGCAGCTCGGGGTCGGGCAGCTCGCGCCGGCCGAGTGGCAGCCTGGCGCCCATTGTTGAGTACCTACTCACGCACCCGGCCAAGAACCCGGCCAACCAGAACATTGTGCACGCACTGGTGGACTACGGCGACAGCCACCTTCAGTCGGGCCACCGCGGCAAGGGCATCTCGCACCTGCGCGCGGCCAAGGAGATCTGCCACTCGGACCAAGAGATCAAGTCTGGCGCGGACGCCAAGCACATCGGCATGGTGGGCGACCAAGTGGCGGCCAAAATCGACCAGATCCTCCAGCAAGGCCACGCCGACAGCGACGAGGACTATGAGGACGACGAGGAGTACGAGGAGGACGAGGACGAGTACGATCAGGACGAGGACATGCAGGAGGGCGAGCCGCAGCGCGAGGAGGAGGGCTCGGGCGCGCGTCAACAGCGTGGCGGCAAGCGGAACAAGCAAGGGTCGCGCGACAACAACGAGTACGGGCACCGCGAGCGCGACCTGCACTCGGCGCCGATTATCCGCGACATCCGCGGGGCGTCGGCCGAGGTGGCGAGCAACCAGAAGCTGGTGGACGCGCTCACGGACTACGCCGAGGACCAGCTGAGCAAGCGCCATACTGGCCGCGGCATCACGTTCGCCCGCGCCGCGCGCCAGATGCGCGATGCCACGGTCGATGTCACGAGCGGCAAGGACGCTAAGAGCATCGGCATGATCGGCGACAAGGTCGCTCAGTTCATCGACAAGCAACTCAGCAAGGGCCAGCGCGGCAGCAGCGCCCCGTGAAGAGGAAGGAGGAGAAGATGGAGACATGGGCAGGGTTTTCATAAAAAAGAGGCACTGATGCTCTAGTCGTCGTGCCTTGGTGGGTTTAATCGCATGTCATTGCTTTGCAGACTCGGTGCATAATCATTTAATAGCATCCTTTGTCTGTGAGTCGTTGGTGATCTTTCTACCTACGTCGGTGGTTCGATATCAGGCGTCTAGGACTCGTTTGGGATGAAGCAAGGGGCGTTGGCGTCATTGCCAGCATGGAAACGAGCAATAGGATCGTCGCGAGAACCTGTCAAATATAGTCGCGTTTCAATCCATGCACCTACCCAATCAATAAAGCACTCGTGTAAACGGAAGAGCGGTCGCGTCCATCATCGCCAGTCGGACAGTCAGTCGCTAGCCGGTTGCTGCCGTCTTGGTCGTCGGGCGCGCAGTGGCGGGAGTCGACTGCCGCGCGATCTGCCGCGCCTGCGTCGCCTTGGCCTTGGCCGCGCTCGAGATCGTGGCGCGGCGGTCCATCCGCACCTTTGCCCGGAACGAAAGCGTCATCTTGTTCTTGACCGACACGCGAGCGCCGCCGCCGGGTGTCGCTGCCTTGGACTTCTTGTCTGCCTCGGCCAGCCGGCGACGGCTCTTGTCCGCGCCGGAGGTCGGTGTGTTCACGTGTGCGTTCTCCTTGCCAGCGCCGCTCGTGGCGCGGCCAATGACGCCGCCGGCCTTGCCCGTCGACTTGATCAAAAAGGGCTTCTTGGGCGTCGGCGTCGGCGCCGCCGCCGCCTTAGGCTTGTCGTCGCGGTGCTCTAGCCGCTCGAGCGCCTGCACTTCCTTGGGGGCGAACAGAGAGTTGGAGTAGGGCGGCAGCGGGCCCTTGTACGGTGTGTAGGAGAACCCCGAGTGTCTGTTCTTGGGCTTGGTCTCGTCCGTCTCCGCCTTCTTCTCGAGCGCCTTGAGCGTCGTCGAGCGCTCGCCGCGCACCTTGACAGCAGAGAACGACAGCGTCTTGCTGACGCTCGGGGCTGCCTTAGCAGGCGTCTTCTTGAGCAGAACCTGCGCCTTGTCGCTCTTCATCTTAGCGCGCTCGGCCAGCGTCGGCTCGCGCGCCAGCCGTTTGGCGTGGATCACGTCGAACGTCTTACGCGACGACACCAACTTGGCCTTGCTCGGCATCTTGGCCGCCGGCGTCTTCTTGGCCGCGTCTGCTGTCTTCTTACCCGCCACCTTGGTCTTGCCGACCGTCGGGCTAGTAGAAGCAGCAGCAGCCGGCTTGGACTCGCCCTTCTTCACGTCTGTAGAGCTGGCATCGACTTGCTCGGCAGTGGTCGCCGCATTGTCGCTCTTCTCTGCTTCAGAAGCCGGTGCTACCACCTCCTGGCCGGTCCCGGCCGCCGCGGCGCCTTCCTCGTGCTCATGTCCGCGCACCGAGTCGCTCGACCCGACGCTCTCTCTGTCCGTCTCGGTCTTGGTCTCTACAGCAGCAGCAGCAGCAACCGCGGGCGTCTCGTTCTCGGCCGCCTCCTGCTTCTCCTCCGCCGCGGGCAACGCCGCCGCCTTCGCTACGTCTTCCCCACGCGCTCGCGCACCCACCGCGGTCTCTCCGGCCAGCTCCATGTCGTCCTAGCACCTGGAATCGAGCTGCAAAAACCGGAAGAAGCCCGCTTTTCAACTGGTGACTGGGGAATTTGGCGCCAAATCGAACGATGCGGGATGGAAAAAAGCGTGCTCTCTGGTCACTTATTTGATTTTTCAAAAACAGTACTGTACCGTAAGCATATACTTAAACGAGACGTATACTTATCGTAGTCACTTAAAGTACGCATGAAACGCACTTAAGCTAAGTTCGCGGATACTTTTCGTTTTTTTGGTCGCGCGCTTCAACGGGCGGATGCGAATGAGGTTGAAGTGAGGTAGTTGGAGGGCACCGCCGCGCGGTTCATTGCGGCATTGGCAGGCGCTCCAAGAGCAGAACAAGCAGGAGCAAGAGCGAGAGATGCAGGGCAAGCAGGCGGAGGCGGTCCTGTCGGACCTGGTCATGAAGTGCGAGGAGACGGGCGTCGCGCTGCCGGCGGTGCGCTTCATGTCGATCTGATAACGGTGGGATGTGGGGCATCTTACAGTTGTGCGTTTGTGCTCGACACGCAGGACCCGTGGGACGCGCTGGACGCGGTGCTGGCGGCGATCAAGAGCGTCAAGAAGCACGAGATGGTACGCCAGCGCGGGCCGCTTGTGGCTGCCTTATAACTCTGACTGATACGGGTGTGATTGCCGACAGGGCCGGCCGCAGATGGAGGAGGCGCTGTCGCGACTGGTGAACAAGTTCGGCGACACGTCGACCGCTGGCGGCCCGTACAAGAAGCGAGCGCCAGGCGGCAAGAGCACGGAGGACGAGGGTGCGGTCATCAGCCCCAAGGCCAAGCGCGCCAAGGTTGCGGCCGAGCTCAAGTCGACGGTCAAGAAGAAGAAGACGAGCGCGCCCATCCAGGACCAGGTACGCGCGGAGCCGGCGGCGCGCCAGGAGAACCAGGCGCTCGTGGACCAGTTCGTGGAGCTCGGGGATTTCGAGATGCACAGCGGGCGCACGCAGCGCGGGCTGGCGCGGATGCGCGCGGCTAAGCAGCTGCGCGACACAGACATGGTGATCACCTCGGGCGCCCAGGCGCGCAAGCTCGAGCACGTGGGTCCGTCGGCCGCCGCCAAGATCGACGCCATCCTGAGCGACGGGCTCGAGGGCGCGCTGCGCGAGTACGACGGCAAAAAGTAGGGAGAGGAGGCGTTGATTGGCAAACGGTTTTGGTGGAGAGTTTTAACGGTAACATACGGCGATGGGGCAGCGTCCGTTCCCGGTTCGTACGCGACAGTTGAGTGCGCTCCCGTCCCATGTTTCTCTCTCGCCCAACGCTTTTCTTATCGTCGCCACCAGCTTGTTCGCTTGCTCCCATGCTCACTGACATTTGCGCCACCCAAACAACGGGCGAACCTGAGAACTGAGAAGAGCATTCACTTTGAGCGCGATGAACCTCCGGCAGGCGCAGCGCGTGCTCGCGGAGCTTGTCGCCAAGTGTGACGCCGCCCACATTGAGCTGCCCAAAGTCCGTCACCACTCTGTCACAACTCTCGCTCCCCCATGTCAAGCCTCTAACCGCCTCGCGTCTGTGCGTTAGGATCCGTTCGACGCGCGCCTGCGGGCCATCGAGGCGCTCCGCCACTCGCGAACTGACGGAAAGGTGCGTCCTCATGTCCGCTCCAGCCGATTGCGAAGAGTGTTTCTGACGCCGCTGCCTGGCAAGGTGAACGTGAACGACGCGCTGGACGAGATGCAGCAGACGCTCGGGCTGGAGCCGCGCTGGCAGCAGAAGCTCCAGGACGACGAAGACAAGCGCCGGCGCCGCCAGCAGGCGCACGCCAAGAGGAAGAAGAAGGTGACCGTCGTGCGCGAGCCGAGTCCGACCGCTGGGCCCGCCAAGACTCGAACCAGGAGCTTCAGCTCCACGACATCGGACGAGAACGACGGCAAGTCGCGGACGCAGGCGATCAAGGAGCGCAACCCAGCCAAGAACCCGGCCAACAAGGAGCTCGCGGACGAGTTCGTGGACCTCGGCGGCCGCGAACTCAAGCGCGGGGAGACGCAGAAGGGCATCTCGCGCATGAAGGTCGCCAAGGAGATCCGCAACCTGGAGGAGCCCGTCAAGTCTGGCGCCCAAGTGAAGAAGATCCGCGGCGTCGGCCCGTCCGCGGCCGCGAAGGTCGACGAGTACTTGGAAGACGGCAAGATCCACGCGCTTGAAGAGCCCGATGAAGAAGCCGCTGGTAAGGAGGAGGGTGGAGGTGATGCATCGGAGCCGGACGACGGCGCTGATGATGGCGCCGGTGCGATCCAATTCGACGAGGACGACGATGATGATGACGAGCGCGAGTACGATGACGAGCGCGAGTACGAGGACGAGCCTCGGATCCCGGCCGACGAGGACGAAGACAGCGGAGAGCAGCAGGTCTAAGGCGTTGCTGGTCGGTGAATGTCGTAACATTGGAGACGGAATGGGGCAGCTTTAACTTGCATTTCGGTGGGGTAGTAGTGGCCGCACTTTGGGAAGTTCGCCGGACTCGCGGGACGAGCTGAAGCTGCTGATAACATGAGAGCGGATTTCACCCGACTCGGCTGAGCTGTAGAGTCCCTCCGAGCTGCTGTTGTGGTGACTGACGCGCTGGAGAACGCGTCGACTTGCCGTATTCGCGGCGCGTGCGTGCTTTTCACGTCGGCGGCCGGTGATTTCGCCCTCGCTGATATTTCCTGGGTCGTTTGGGTCGATCTCTCCCTCGGAAAGGTCGGCGTTTGACCAGCAGTGGTGGTTGGGTGGTTGTATGTGCATGCGTTGAGCGTTGATGCGACGGACTCGCCTGTCAACAGCGTTGGAGATGTGGCAGCCCTCGGCGCTTGAAGAGGCGACGTCTCCACTGGTGGCATTGCTGCTGCTGCTGCTGTCACGGCTGCTTCTGCTGTTACGAGCGTCGCTGCTGCTCCAACTTTCGCGAATCGGAAGCTCGAATGATTGTAGATGCTTTTCTTCCAGTGACACCACCTCGGCGTAGTGCTGCTCATCGTCGATCGGTTCTGGAACCATCTTCTCTAATCCCGCATGGGTGTCTGATGCTTCATCTGCAGCGTTCGGCGGCGGCCCGTTGTTCTCTTTATCTTGCGTGATGCCCGCAAACGAATCGCATGGTGACTTGAGTTCGTGACTGGCCAACGATCTGCACGACGATCGCTCGTCTTCGTCTTGATGCTCCCGACCGACACTCTCACGCTGCTCGTGGGGACTGACCGTGTGACGGGACCGAGTAAGCGAGCGGCGGTGGCGCTCTGCTCGCTGATAAAGGCGCAGCCGCCTCAGCTGATGCAGCGTGTCGGCCACAGTGGTTGCTGGTGCTTGGCCTTCAGGAACAACAGCCAGCACGAGTCGACCCAGGTGCGTTCGGATGGGTCTTGCATCTCTAGTTTGGCTGTCAGGTTTCGGCCCGCTTCGCTCAGTCTCGTGCGCGTCATCGTCGTCTCCCACCTGAACAGCCTTCTCGGCAATCATACCAACATGATCTGGACTTGTTTGGATGACTATATCGCTCGCCTCCAGCGGCTTATCGGGGGGCTGGTCAACTTGATCGCTCTCCTCGCCTGGGTCGCTCGCCGCGGCAATGGACAAGTTGACCGCGATGTTGTTCTCGTTTTCTCTCCACACCTCGTGGATCAGCGCGCTAACTTGCTCCACCGTCACAATACCGAGCCAATCACCCAGGCTCTGGTCCGCGTTCGCGTCCTCCTCAATCGTGTAGCTCGACGCATCGTTCCCTTGCGGCTGCCGCTCGAAGAACGCGGCCGCGCGTCTCAATCCCGTCAGGTCCCCGCTGCTTTCTCCTTCCAAACCACCGCTTAAGTTCGCTCGGAGGTGCTCCTGGATCAGCTCCTGCACGATCTGCGTTGTGATCTACCCCAAATCGCACCCTGCTGTTAGTTGTGTGGCGACCACGTTTTGCATAGCGACCATTTTCGTACCTTGTCGTCATGGGCTGGGTCCACGGCACGCGGTAATCCCTCGAGGCTCTCCCGCACCAGAGCTTTGGCGTCGCCTCTTCCCAGTTCGGCGGCTGCTGCTTCAGCTTCGTGAGCCGCATCGGCCAGCACTCGACCGACGAGGACGTCGGGGATATCATTAACGATTCGGTTCGTCAGCTCGATGGAGCTTGTCACGGCAGGTGGCTCCACGTCTTCTACCTGGTACCGCAGTGTTTCTCGGTCCGGTGTTCTTGTTGGATACGCCTCAGCTTTCAAATGCGTGCTTGTGCTCGTGTCTGATCGCTTCTGCAGCATCGGCAGTGCCACCGATGGGAACAACCGCTGGGAGTCTGTTTCTGCAACCTCCCTCCACTTAAGCTGCTTCGGTCGCTCGCTTCTTGCTCTTCTAGCCGCGACCGCCTCGGCTTCGGCGGCTTGCTTCTGCTGGTCGAAGGCTGCAGTGACGAAAGCCACAAACTGCTTGTAGTTGATGACTTCGTGGAGCGGGCGGTAAGACGTCTTGCCGCTGCCGCTCGACGTGTAGACGTTGCGAAAGAACGACGCGATCTTGGCGGCAGGCACCGCGATCTGGAGCCGATGCAGCGCGAGACACGTTTCAATGCGGTTGATGTGGCCGTCGCGGTCAAAGTCCAAGTCGTTAAACAGACGCCGCAGCACATCGGCGTTCAATTGGGTGCTCGCGCATGCACGACCACGAGCAAAAGCCGCGACGAGACCGGAAACCGCCGGGCCAGGCCCGAACGACGCCACCGACGGCATCGTGCGATAGTCAGACAGCACTTGACGACCAATGGACGACGGACGGGCATTCATGGGGCCTATTGCCTGATTCCCTTTGCTATCCGCTCTCCTCCGCGGAGATAACAGCTCGTTGTCTAGTGAGCTCTTGCCTTCATCTGCGTTGACTGGGGTGATAATCATATCTTGATCTGACGTGGGCTCGAGCAATTGCTCTGACATTGGCTCAGAGGGGACTCGCATGTCCTCAGCGTCCTTGACTGACAAGCATGGCGAGAGAAGAAGCGCAGATGACATATCTCGACGACTGCCAGCAATTGGATCTGCGTTGGGGCTGGTTGGCTGGCTCGCAGCGCTGTCCTCCCTCGATGGAGGGGACTCTGGCCGCCGATCCGCCTTCCGCGATACGTCAGCGAAGTCCCCTAGTCCGTTGAAGACATCGTCGTCCAGGCAGTTCTGCTTCCGCTTGACAACATCAAGCTTAAGTGGCGGCAGCTCCGTTCCATCCAACGCCGTCGTGTTTGCTTTCCATGACGCAGTCGGGAGCATGTAGTGTCCACCGCTCATCGCCATGTTCGCTCTCTTGAATTGCGGCGATCGGCGCGAACGCAGCAGCGCAGCAGCATCCGTCTGCACCGCGCTCGACGCTCTCTTGATACGCGGGACACTGTCCAGCGCACGCATCGCCTCCGCGCCGGGCACTTCGGGCGCCTTATGCCAGTACCGACGCCCTCTCGGCTTCGTCTGCAGCTCCCGACCCACCCGCGCGATGCGCCTAGACACCTCCCATTCCATCCGCCGCCGCCTCCCGACGCTGCTCCACTCCCCCAGAAGCCTGTCAACATCGTGAGCGCCCGCGACGCTGGTATTTTTGCTCTCCCCCAACTTGTTGGAGCTGATGTTTAAACGTCGCGGACGGCTCTTGGCTTCGGTTCGCGCTCTCCTGGCCGCACCATTCATCACCAGCGCGCTCTCCGTCCACAGCAGCGGGAGGCTGGTGCGCAGACGCGTTTGCACCGCATGGCCGCGCGCAGAGACCTCGCGCAGCAGCGCGTAGTGCGCCTCGAGGCCGTCCATGGGCATCCCGTTGGGAACTGGTAGTGTAGTGTAGCCAAGCGTCGCCTTCAAGGTGAAGTCTCGTGTAAACAAGGTCGACGGTATCGGTAGGTAACCCAAAGGGTTACCCTTGTGTACCCCCTGTATTGCGTCCCATGATAGCGCCGACGTGAGCCGCGCGAACGAATCTGATTGGTCGAGCTAGTCAGTCGGCCGCAAAGACTCGACAACAGGGGGTACGTTACACCTTTTTGATGGGTGGGGTACGCGGTTACTGGGCATACATTTTTCCTCATTAAAAACGTCGCAGGTGCGCATTGTAACCCATTGTACCCCCTCCCTCATGTCGAGGTTCTCTAACTGGAGAGCTCCTCGTCTTTGTGGCGTGGTGAGTGACCGACCGCCGCAATCGACGCCACCAACCGCGGCACAAAGCGGAGCCAAGCAGCGCTTCGCTCCCCTCTGTCCCATTCGTGTTCGCTCCTTCCCTTTGGCCGGTCTCAGGCCAGGGTATCCACACTCGCCGCTTTGTCTGTCTGTGTCTGTCCATTCGCCGCGCCCGTCCGCCCGTCCGCCCGTCCGTGAGGGGGCGCGGCCTACAGTACACCGCATCGACCGAACGCCCGACAGACTGATGATCAAGAGCGTGCTGCTGCAGCGTGCGGCCAAGCGCCCGCGCTGCCAGCGGCGACCGGCGCTGGCGGCTCTGTTCAACAGCGCGGCGGCGGTGCACCGCGTGCACCACTCGAACCTGCCGCGGCTGTCAGACCTGGTGCTGATTCGGCACGGCGAGAGCGAGGGCAACGTGGCGCGCCAGCGCTCGCTAGACGGCGACCACAGCCTGTTCGTGGGCGAGTTCCAGCACCGCCACAGCAGCAACTGGCGGCTCACGGACCGCGGGCGCAAGCAGGCGGCGGCCGCGGGCGACTGGCTCAAGCGCAACAACCTCGCGCACTTTGACCGATACCTCGTGTCGGAGTACCTGCGCGCCATGGAGACGGCGGGCCGCATGGCGCTGCCCGGCGCGCGCTGGTTCGCCGAGATGCTCATCCGCGAGCGCGACTGGGGGCAGATGGACCTCATGTCGGAGCACGAGCGCGTGGTCAAGATGCAGGACGAGCTTAAGCGCCGCGAGCTCGACCGCTTCTACTACTCCCCTCCCGGAGGCGAGTCGCTCGCGGCCGTCGCGCAGCGCGCCGACCGGCTGCTGGCCATCCTGCACCGCGAGTGCGCCGACAAGAAGGCCATCGTCGTGTGCCACGGAGAGGTAATCTGGGCCATGCGCACGCGGCTCGAGCGCATGTCGCAGGACACATTCCGCGAGCTGCAGGAGTCGGGCCAAATGGTCGATCAGGTGCACAACGGCCACATCCTGCACTACACGCGGCGGGACCCGCACACGGGCAAGATGGCGCCCTTCTTCACACATTTCCGCTCCGTGTGCCCGTGGAACGAGAAGCTGAGCCCCAAGGGGTGGATGAAGATCGAGCGGCCTGTGTACGACAATGAGATGCTGCTCGCGATCGCGGAGCGCGTGCCCCGGATGATCGTCTCGGACGAGTACATGCGCAAGACGTACCAGCAGAAGCCGACGGTTAGTTCAGTGTCCCCGAGCTTCGTACCAGGAGCGGACACCGGGGCCACACCCGTGACCAAGTCGACAGACGCGTCAGGCGCGAAGCAAGCGGAGAAGGGGGCTGGCCGGACGCTGGGCAACACGCCAGCCCCGCTTATGTACCCGGAAGCGCCAGCTCTCAGCTTGAAGAACGTGGTCGTGGTCGCCAAGACGTCGCGCTTCCAGCACGAGTGCGACTTGCACGGGTACAGGGGGTACGATGGGCATTTTGTGTCATGTGGTGTAGTCGAACTCCTAGGTGCTAACAGCTTGCTAACGTGCTTGCAACACAAAGAGAGGCGCTGCGGAAGCAAATGTCCATGCGCGGGTTCGTTCACGACCGGCTGAAGGCGAGCCATGACCACCACATGGAAGCGCTCGAGGAGATCGAGTCGAGGTGTGTGGGCGGGGGGGGGGGGGGGGGGGGGGGGGGGGGGGGGGGGGGGGGGGGGGGGGGGGGGGGGGGGGGGGGGG
>JAADXW010000159.1:0-34721 GCA_023337975.1 Phytopythium ostracodes
GACAACCCCGTGCACCTGCTCGGCCACAGCTTTGGGTCCACCACGGCCATCGAGCTGTACCAGTTGCTATGCGACGACTTCTTCGGCGTCGGGTCCAACCACAAGTGGGTGCGCAGCATCGTCAGCATCGCCGGGCCGCTCACGGGCTCGACGCTCAGCTATGTGGTCGGTGTGCGGGACGGCAAGGTGCGCATGGGCACGGCGATCCACCTGCTCGCGATCGTCATGGGCGGGTGGGTCAAGCTGTGCATGCGCTTCCCCGCGCTTAAGAGCGCGCTTGACCTGCGCATGGAGCACTGGGGCAAACTGTCGCTGCGACAGGTCATGGCGACCAGCGGCCCGCTCGATACGTCCATGGACACGGCCATCTACAACAACGTACCGACCCACCGCATGCAGCGCAACGCCACCCTCAAGCACATGGATAAGCTGTTCCTCATGAGCATCGCTACCTCTCCACGCACGGTCCACGTACCTGCGCGCGAAGCCGCGGCGTTCGCAGCGCTGCTGGCAGTCACGTTTGTTTCTCGCTCCACGGCTCGGAGCGTCGGGCGGTTTATGGGACTGCCGTCGTCCTTCCAGTGGTTGCTGAAGTGGTCGAAATTTGGGCGGGCACTTGTTGCGGCCATGCTGGTCGCATACCTGTGGAAGCGCGCCAAGCAACTCGACGTGTCGAAGCTGCCGTCCATGTACGGGCTCAAGTGGCTCATCCAGCGCCGCGCCAAGTCGATGCCGATGCTCGTCGAGGGCTTTGAGCCCGACCACTGGAAGCACAACGACGGCGCCGTCAACATCCGCTCCATGCTGCGGCCGTGGTTCCCGACGCCGCAGGAGGTGCAGGCCGACATCTCGAGCCACGCGCACCCGACGCAGCCGCCATCGCTGGCCGCGTCCTCCTCCAGCGCGTCCCTGGCCGCCACCGCCGCGGCCGCCACCGCCGCCGCGACGTCGTCGATGGAAAGGTGCCAATCGCACATCTCGATCGACGGGTTCCACAAGGACACGGACGACGAGCAGGCCGTAGACGAGGGCGGCCGCGCCCAACGCTTCGACCGCGGCCGCTGGTACGTCTACCGCGTCGACAGCAACCACCTCGCCGGCACATACTGGCACGGCGACGCGCCCGACCTGTACAAGAGCCTCTTCCTGATGATGGCCAACGAGTACGAGCGCGCCGAGGAGGAGAATGACGACCGTCGTCGGGAGACGCGCAACCACATCCACCACCACCCCAGGCGCGCCACGTTCAGCTGAAAAGCGGCCCGACCGCATACTCAAATCAAGTCAAAACGCGGCATTCACCAATTGTTGCCGTTAGATCTTTGGATGCGGGCGGTCTTCACTGTGTCAAGCAAGATCAATGGTGTGGCATCCTTTCTTTGACTTGAACAAAGTATGCCACCCTCTAAAACGCGGGTCGTACCCACCTCGTACCATCACTCCGCACTTAATCCGCGGCCGCTGATTGGCTGGACGCAAACCATCTTGAAGCCGGGACCTCTCGTAAATCAGTACGGGAATGGGAAATCAGTTCCGCTGCCCAAAAAGATACGGCCAGTGGTGCCTTTTACTTTGGATTCCCCCCGGCCGAGGGAAGCGGAATAAGAAGAAAGTGCGCGTTCATCTCTCCCCCCCTCGTAATGGCGACGACGGTGCCGCGCGTGCGTCTCAAGGTGCTGCGCGCCCGCGGCGTGGGCTCCGGCGCGGCGGCGGCCTCGGCGGCGGCGGTCTCGCCCGACGCGGTGGATCCATGTGCGTGCCTTGTTTCGGTGGAAAACCAAGTGGTGGGCGGCGTCTCTAATGTGTGGTGATACCTATCTCTCTCTCGCGTATCCTAGACTGCCAGGCGAGCTGCGGAGAGGTGACGCTGCGGTCGGCGGCGAAGCCCAGGACGAGCGAGCCCGCGTGGAACCAGGACTTCACCTTCGGCGTAAAGAAGCCGCTGGGCGACGCCGTCACGTTCAAGGTGTTCACCAACAACCCGCGCGGCCAGGATGCGTTCCTGGGGCTTGCGGTGCTCCCCATCGCCGGCCTCGATGCTGACGTGACGGTAAGTGAGTCACCATTTGCATGTGTCGATGACTGAGGACGTTTCTGACCCGCCATTTGTATGCTCGGCACTGCAACAGAAAGAGCACTCGCTTGCATTGAAGCTGAACGAAAACGACGATGAGGTTGGTTGCGTGTAGCCTGCTTTTGAATGCCCTTACCACACCAACTAACGTATCGCTGTTATAATTGCGCCTGTGTCTGCCAGACGTGCGGCGAATTGTTCGTGGAGGCGCGATACGAGCCAACATTCTCGACAAAGGCGGCGTCTACATTGTCACCCAGAGCGTCAAAGTTTGCAGCGTCCACTCCTCAGGCACAGGCCGCAACGACGGACACGACCAAGCCGAATGACGCACAGACGAAGCCTGCTGCGACGACAAGTACAAGTCCGTCGCCGGCTTCTGTACTTCCTCCTCAAGCGCAACCTGCGCCAGTCGCTGAGAGCGTTGCAGCCGGCAGTGTGAGTGCTGTCAGCGCAAATGTTCCGGAGGCGGCAGCCCCCGCGAACTTTTACGTGGTCACTGTGCTTGAAGCCAAAAATCTCAAGGCGTGCGATGGTTCGGGTTCCGACGCTACCAGTGACCCGCTGGTGAAGCTACATTGCACGAAGAACCAGTCACAGATGACCAAGACGCAACTGCAGACGCTCGAGCCAAAGTGGCGACAGCGTTTTTTTTTCGTCATGACGCCGTCGGAGGAGCAGGTGCTGGAGGTGATCGTTGAAGACAGCAACATGCTAATCAACGACTTCATTGGCCGGTGCCTCATCAACTTGGACGACTTCAAGAAGCGCTTCGGTGGAACGAAGCAAGTGTTTTGGCTTGGTCTCGAAGACCAGACCAAGTCGGAGGACAAGGGCGCGTTCAGCGACTTAAGTCCCGATCGACAGCTCGACTACGGTTGCGGGCGGATCTGCATCGCCATTGAGACTCGGTTCATCGACCGAAAGACGATGGTGCTTGAGCAAGGCGAAATCGACAGCTTCACTGTCGTCCCGACCTCTTGTGGGCTCTGCGACGGGCATGACCACGCAAGTCACGACGAGGTAGCAGCAAAACACTCGGCTCGGACACAAAGCAACGGTACTGGTGCTAGTGGACAGCAGAAGCAAGGCGCCAACGCCGCTGCTTCTGGGGACATCGATCTCACTGAGCCTGAGACTGAAGCGGAGATGAAACAGCAAGAAGCCGAGCACCAGAAGATGCTGACAGCGCTCTCGGACATTCAGTTTAAGTCGGGCGAGTACCAGATCCAGGTGCGTATCATCGAAGTTCGCGACCTGAAACCTATGGATCTCAACGGCCTCTGCGACCCAGTCATCTGCATCGAGTGCCTCGGTCAGCGACAGTACACGAGCGTCAAGCAAAAACAGCTCTCGTGCGTGTTTGATGAGACGCTGTTCTTCACGTTTCGCGACCTGGACAAGGAGACCGTCGAGCAGAGCAGCGTCAAGGTCTCTGTCATTGACGCCGACGCCTCTAGTTTCGGCTGGACTCAAGGCTACGGAGACGAGTTGATCGGGTATTTTGGCATCGACATCCCCTACGTGTACTTTCGGCCAGGTCACGAGCTCAAGCGTAAGTGGGTCGCGCTCGTCGGAAATGGGAAGTCCAACAGCGATAGCATCCAGGGATACCTCAGGTAAGTTCTCGACTTGCGATGAAGCTGAGTTTCTCGATCAATCTCTAACGACTGTGGTTGTTTGTTCTTGACAGATTGTCTGTCGTAGTCATTGGGCCGGGCGACAAGACCAAGCTGCTGAGCGATGCCAATGAAGATGAACCTGATGAGTTGTCAGTCAAGTCAAGGAAGGACATCGACACGCTGGTACTCATTCCACCGCGAGTGACACAGACTCTGACGTACCTGGTCGTGTCGATCCACCGTGCTGAGGACCTGCCCAACATGGACCAAAGCATGCTTGCACAAGGCGGCATCGACGCTTTCGCCCGGGTCTACTTCTCCGGCCAAGACGTATTGGAGACCAAGCGGGTCACAGTAAAAGGCTCAGAGCGTCTCACGGTCGAGTTCAACCAGGAGCTGTGGTTCCCTGTGCTTGTCCCGACGATGAGCGACAAACTCTTCATCTCGGTTTGGGACGCCGACCTGACTGCCAACGAGTTGGTCGCGAATATCCTCCGCCCATTCTCGTTCGCTCAGGTGCAAAAGCGTCCGGGCGAGTTCGAGGGCCGATGGGCGTATCTGTACGGCCCGCCAGTGGGATACGTCGTGGACTCCAGCTCCTGCCGACGCATGCAAACGCAGCCTGCCTACGCGAGCACCTATCGCGGCCGCTTGCTAGTGTCGCTGCGTGTGGAAGACGCGACCAAGTCGACAAACGACAAGCCACACGCAAGAATCATTTCGAATCCTGCTCTGGGACCTCCCACCAAGAAGTATACTCTTCGGGTGGCGCTCTTTTACGGCACGGAAATCCCGATGTTCGCGAGCAAGACCAACTGGAACCGCAACACGCGCATGTCAGTTCGGATCTCCATCGGAAGCCACGCAATCGAGAGCTCACGGGCTCAAAACGTGGCTGGCATTTGCCAGTGGAGCGAGTACTTGGAGTTGCCAGCGTTGGAGCTGCCCAGCGACATTGACCAGCTCCCGGATGTGTTCGTGCACCTCGTTCGTCTTCAAATGAACGAAGCGCGATACATTTGCTATGCGCGATACACCGCGAGAGAGATCTTCGAAGCGAAAAGAGCAGACAGCGGCGCCATCGTGCTCCCGGCACCGCAGTGGGTCACGCTAACGAAGGACTCAGTCTTCAACGACCTAAAGGACCGCGACTTCACTGGCAACCTGCTCATGAACGTGGTGCTTGAAGAGGACAAGCCGGAGACCAAGACGATCAACGCGGACGACCTCGCGCACAAGTGGCGCCAGCACGCCAGTAAGCACATCGTGTACATGAAGTACACGCTGTTTGTGCACGTGTATCAGGGGCGGTGCCTGCCCGCAGCCGACGTGAATGGACTTTCGGACCCGTACGTCCAAGTCTCATGCGCAGGTGTCGAAGGAAAGGTGGCGCCGCGCATGGCAACTCGTGACCCGTGCTTCTACGAGACGGTCGTGCTGGACATTGAGCTACCGCAAGAGCAGCAATTCCTGCCCAAGCTGTCCTTACAAGTCTACGACAAGGATACATACCACGCGGACGACTTCATTGGGGGCGTCAAGTTCAGTCTGGCTGAGTTCTCGCCCATATCATCGACAGCGTACGCGCAGAAGCTCGAAGATGGATCCTACGCGGCCCCGCGGCCACAGTGGCACCTGATCTCGTTTGAACAGGAGGGCGACACAGAAGGGGAGCTCCTGCTGTCGTTCGATTTGATCCAGAAGGACTCGCCGGGTGCGGTCGTGGCACCGCCACCGTCCATCCGGCCGCCGGCAGAGGACATGTTCGTGGAGATTACGTGCCTTGGTTGCCGTGGGCTTCAGCCGTCAGGCTTCGTTCCTCTCGCGTCCCCCTTTGTCAAGTTCGAGATCGGCGAGATCTCCAAATTGAACCAACCAAAGTTCACCAACGCGTCGTCCAAGCCGAGCGCCAAGAACCCAAACTTCCTCCAGCGCGTGCTCATTCCGGTCAAGATGCCGATCGACGCGCTGTTTGCGCCCAGACTTAACGTGACCGTATCGGACCGTTTGCTCGGCGGCTTCTACACGCCTGTGGTCGGCGTGTGCTCGATCGATCTCGGCCAGAAGCTGCGCCATTCGAATGGCAAGCCCAACCCGCTCTTCGTCGAACGGCATGACAGTTGCGCCGCAGGAGGTGCGAACCCGTACGTGGACCGCGGCACGGATCTGTCTTCGTTTCCTGGAACAGTCCCGACGACCGTCGTGCGCTCATTCTCAAGCTTCAGTCCGTCAGACCACGGTGGAGTCCGCCGAGTTGAAGAGCCTACCAATGAAGACGAAGACACCGGTGCGGGCGTGCTAGCGTCGCCGTCATTCCAATCCAAAACCAATGACGATGGAGATTACGAGGATAGCGACGACGAAGACGTCCCTCACTACCTTGCGAACCGACGTAACGTGAGCGGCGCGCTGGAAGATGAGCTCGATGCGGCCTTTGAGACGTACTCGCTGTTCCGCGGCGACATGCTTGTGCGTCGAGACGCGTCTCGCGAGCCTGTCCTTAACGCGTACCGGTCGGTTGGTAAGTTCAAGGGCATCGTGCGCGTGCTCAAGTCACGAGACGAGCCGCCAGTTTTTGCCGACCTTGACGCGTTCCTCAACCCGCAGACGTACCTCGTGCGCGTGTACATTCTGGATGCGAGCGACCTCATCCCGAAGGACGCGCACGACAACAAGTGCGACCCGTACCTGCGCGTGACACTCGGTGACGGTCAGCGGCGTGAGCACGTGGCGGATACGCGCGACAGCTCGTTGAAGTCGACGTGTACGCCAAAGTTCCACGCCATGTTCCAGTTCAAGGCCGAGCTGCCGGGTGCCTCGGAGCTGCACGTGGATGTGCTCGACCACGACGCGTTCTCGCTGACTAAAACGTTGACGGGGAGCTCGACCGACGATGAGTTGGTCGGTGGCACCATGATTGACCTGGAGGACCGGTGGTTCTCGTCCAAGTGGCAAGCGATGGAGAACACTCACCGACCGGTGGAGACCCGCGCGCTGTTTGCGCCTTCTAGTTCGCTTCCGCGCGGACACGTGAGGCTTTGGGTAGACATTCTCACCGGCGCGCAGATGCACGCGGTCAAGCCGGTGGATATATCTCCGCCACCTGCGCAGCGCTTCGAAGTGCGCGTGGTGATCTACAAGCTCAAGAACGTGGTGGCAGGCGACTTTACGAGTCTGAGCGACCTGTTCGTCAAATGCTGGCTGCAAAGCAAGGACCAGGAGGCGCAGTTCACGGATACGCACTGGCGTGCCAAGCGCGGACGAGCGGCTTTCAACTGGCGCATGAAATTTCCCGTGCAACTGCCGATCCAGAGCGAGGATGAGGCCGAGCGCGGGTACCTCCACCTGCAGCTCTGGGACAAGGACGTACTGTACAACGACTGCCTCGCCGACACGGTGCTGGACCTGAGCAGTTTCCTCAAGCAGGCATATCGCACCAAGCAGGTCGTGAGTGTGTTTGGAAGGCAACAACCCGAGCGGATGGCGTCGTCGTCGTCACCAGTGCGTCGGCAGCACAGCCAGAGTGGCGGGTACGCTAGTGTGGATCACGCTGGTCAAGACGATGCCGCAGTCAACCGGACATCAGCTCGCGAGCACATGATTGATGTTGACGACAGCGACGACGATGATGATGACGAGGCGAGCCGACCGCTTCTTCGATCCCCAAAAGCGACCACGACTACCGTCAACGTGGACGAGACCGAGGAACTAGAGAATGCGCAGACGCTGGTGCGGTCGTTCCTGCAGCGCATGGGCGTCGAGACGGACGACCCCGAGGACGCGCGGTGGCTGACGCTGTCGACGCGCGACGACGCGACTGGAGCGCGCGTCAAGGCCGCCGACATCCTGCTGTCTGTAGAGGTCTTGCCGGAGAGCGCAGCGGCCGCGAGGGCCGCTGGATTGGGGCGCAGCGAGCCCAACGCGTTCCCGTTCCTACCCGAGCCCGCCGACCGCCTGCATCTTTCAGCCATGTGGAACCCGCTCATGGTGCTCGAGGCCCTGCTCGGACCCGCCTACTTCCGAGTGTTTGCGTCGTTTGCCATCTGCGCGCTGCTCGTCGCCGTGCTGCTGGTCGCCGGCCCACTCGTCAACATCCTGCTGACACTCGTACTCGAGCTGTCGCCGTCACCCGCCGGGTGGGCTGTCTTCTTTGTCGCGGTGGGTCTGGTGCTGGCCGGCATCGCCTTCTGCGCCTTCCACTGCCGCCGCTCTGTCTCGAGACTTGCCGCGCGCGCCATCAGCAGCGGCGGCAACGTTGGCAGCAGCAGCAGTAGGGGCGGAAGGACGCCGCGCTGGTGGTGGTCGAAGCGCGCGACCAACGAGAAGCGAGCGGCGTGAGTGACATCATCGGGCGAGAAGTGGTGACGGAACGAGGAAGCACCAGCACCGACCAGTGGTGGTGCGTGCGTCATGAATGTTTTATCCAGAGTCTACAGTTGAAGTGTGCGACGTCCGCCTCGCTGAGCAGTCGTCCAGTACGCCAGTGGTACAATGCTCTTCGCGTGTTCCTTCGCAGTGACGACCTCTAAAGCGGCGCGGCGCTGCTCTATGACTGGCGCGACAGTGGCGCTCGCTCGTCACGCGGGAAAGCGTGCTTGGCGTCATGCGCCGGATAGCCGTACGAGCGACCAGTTAGCGTAGCATATTCCATTTACAGCGAACGGGTACCTGTCAAAGAAGATCAGTACGGTCCGAGGTTGTTGACACACAAGCCGCACTTGCATGCGTTATCATCGGATATCTCGTACAAGTCGTAAACCGCTTTATCGCATATACTGTTACATTTTTATCCTTACACTATTTCCTACGGAATCCTTAAATCCTGTCATACATCATAGTTGAAGTTGGCCAATTGCTGCTTACTCAAAGAGGTCGAAGCAGTGTACTGATACAAATGAGCGCAATGTATTACGGTACAGTTTTGAGCGTCTCTGAAAACACCAACACCAGCGCCAGCGCCGCGGGGTCAGAAGCCGCGATGCAGGCCAAAATGCAGAGCGTTTTGCGGGTAACGGCGCAGCCTGCATGCAGTACAGTACGAGTACTGTACTGTATCCCTACAGTGAGTAGCGGGCGTTTGCCCTCCCCGCAGATCTGCGCACGCTCCGCTGTGGAAGTCGATGACTGCTTGGCATGGTCTGGTTTACCAGGTTCACCACTTCCCCCACTGTATCGAAGTCAACCGACGGTTGATACTATGAGACGTCTGAAAGCCACGACCGCTGGTCTGTTCCGCCAACCAAACTCAGCAATCGCTTCAACTTGTGGCAGCCGATGGACAGTGCACTGAGATAACCCGCGGTGGCCGTCACTGCGATCCAACTGCGGGCAACAGTCAAAGCGTCGCGCGCTTCCACCCAACAGCTCTCGCGGCCCTACATTTTCAGTAAATTTTCACATGGCCGGACTCGCAGAGTGTTGACGCAGTCGATGGTACGACAATGATTGTTTTTGCGTTCAAAGCCGGGCGTTAACCGGTCTCTACCCCGTGTTGAAGCGTCCTTAACCGCGCCCAGAGACAGGTTTACCACCTGAGAAACCCAGGACGAACGCAGCCAGCCAAACGACTTGTTCAACATTCGACGTTAAATCAGTACAGGCATGCGTTTGCGAATCTGATCCAACGGACGGGCCAAATTTATATCAGCGCGGTCACTCTGCGGACGGCGACATCCCCACTGGCGCCACCATCCGGCCCCACTCTCAGTTCAAGTCACTCAGGTTTACAGTACGTGTCCCCACTTGCGGTCCGCTGTCAAACGGTGTCCCCAGTGCGGGTCCCCAGTGCAGGTCCCCAGGGAGGGGCGGTAAATTACCGGACCCATCTCCCCATCATGCGGAGCTTCTTTTTTCGTGTGTGGACCAGTGGGTGGCCGATCCCGTAACTTTCCGCGTCCGCAGTCTCCGATCCCGCGGTCCGCAGCGTTTCTTCCCCGCGACCGTCCGCACCCACACAACGAAATCTTCGGGGCCGATCGCACATACATACACCCCATGAAGTTCCCGCTGTCCGCGCCCGTGTTCCCGCCCGTGGACCTGTCGGCGGCCGAGCGCGCGGCCTTCGAGGCCCTGGCGAAGCGCAAGCTGGACGAGGCGCTAGCCGCCTACGACGCGTTCCGGACGGCAGACCGGCAAGTGGTGGATCGGTCGCGCTGGAAGCCCGTCAAGACGCGCGAGGGCGTCACGGTCTACCGCGAGCGGCTGCCCAGGCGCAAGAAGAGTGGGGTCGAGCAAGAGGACGTGGGATGGCGGCTGCCGCGGCTATTGGGCGTGGGCACACTGCTGGGCACGCTCGAGGACGTCATGTACGGCACCATGTCGCCCACGGCGTCCTCCGTCATGGTCAAGGCCGACTACTGCGAGGACGAGGTCGTGGACGCACAGGTGCTGCACGAGATGCGCGGGCCGACGCTGGCGCACCCGTTCCGGTTCCTGGGGCTCAAGTGGCTCGTCAAGCGTCACCCCGTGGGCCTGGACGCCGTCGTGCTGCCCCGCGACCTCGTGTACCTCGAGACGACGGGCGTGGTGGACCGCCCGGACGGCTCACGCGTCGGCCACTTCCTCATCCACTCGGTGGACCTGCCCGAGCGCTGTGGCTGTCTGCGGCGCGACCTGGGCATCGTGCGCAGCCGCATCTCGTCCTGCTTCCTCTTCCACGAGCGCGAGCACAGCGGCGGCGGCGGCCCGCGCGTCGACGTCTTCATGACCGGCCAGGTGGAGCCCAACGGCCGCGTCATGGATCGCGCCGCGCTCGTGTCGGCCGCCAGCGGGCTCATGTGCTTCGGTCGCGCCGTGGTGTGCGCGCAGCACCGCAAGCTCGCGTGGCGTCTGCGGACGTCCATAGCGATGCAGCAGCAGCACGCGTTCGACAAACAGCAGCACAAACCGGAGGCGTCTCCTCACCGCTGCTGCGTCTGCTCGCGGCCGTTCGGGACGTTCGCGGGCTCGGCGTCGTCCTCGGCGTGCGAGATGTGCGGCACCCGAGCCCTCTGCTCGCGCTGCGTCGTGTCCAAGACGCTGAGTTTCGTAGGCGGCGACAACGACCGCGTGACGCACCGCATGCCCGTGACGCTGTGCCGGCCGTGCGTCCTCGTCACGAGCCGCGCCGACGCCACGGTCATCGCGCGCGAGGAGATCCGCGCCGGCGAGTACGGCCGCATCGCGTCTCTACGTTCGACAAGCGAGGAGGACGATGGATGGGCAAAGAAATTCAGCAACGACGACAAGAAAGAGGACGCGCCGCTGTCCTCGCGGTCGACCGAGCTGTCACTCGCGTACCTGGACGATCTCTTCCTCGCTGCGGACCCGCTAGGCAGCGAGGCCGACGACGACGACGACGACGACGACTGGAAGGCGCTGCTCATGGACGAAGCCGACGACATTGCAAGTGGCAGCAGCGGCGAGTTCAGCAGCAGCCTCAGCAGCGATGTCAGTGGCCGCGCGTCCGAGTCGCTGCTGGCCGCGTCGTCTTCCTCCACCAATGCGACGCTGTCGGCGTCCACGCGGGAGCAGCAACAGCAGCAACTGTGGGCACAGATCTCGGCGCTTCAGCGCGTGGCCGAGGCGACGTACCACTTCGCTAAGGAGAACACGGAGCAGACGCTGCTCATGAGCAGCAGCAGCGGCAGCGGCGGCGCGGTTGACGGCGGCGAACGGAAGAGCCTCGTGTCGCTGCTGCCGCCCAAGACGCTCGTCCCGTAAGCGAGCTAGTGGCAAAGTGAATGTGTAAGAGTGGTCGGTACCTTGACGTCTGGGAATATATATATCGGGTCGCGTGCGCGCGATCTCGTCTTGTGTCTGTGCACGAACACGCGTGTGAGAAAGTGAGGGGAACCGGTATACTCACTCGACACTGGCAGGCCCATACACGACCATATTCAAACGGAACTCAGTATCCAAATACATCAGACAGCATATATGCATCCACACATCCACACATCCACACCACTCGACACTCTGTTTCCCCTCCTCGCTCACACCCCGCAGCCACGTACAGAACGGGTGCACGTCTCGGTCGCCGCGGCTCAGCCCGAGATGACGTGCAGCCAGTCGGTCGGCGCGAGGGAGATCGTGTGCTTGAGCTCCTCAAGCACGTTGTCGTGCACCTCCGGGCGCGACAGCATGACCTGTCGCGCGCTCTCGAGCACGTCCGACGCGTTCCACAGCAAGATGCCCATGATCTTGTTGCCCTTTAAATAGTAAACGACACCGCGCTCAAGCTTGACGTCGCTCCCATCGGTTGCGACGACGGCACCGCCGCTTCCTGGCGGTCCCGTCTTGGACGTCGCCGTGGGCGGCTGAACCCACACCCCGACCGTGCGCAGCGACGAATCGACCTCGCCGATGCCCTCGATCAGCACGTCCAGGCCGCTCAGGTTGCTGCGGAACATGGGTTGGTGCCGGTAAACCTTCATCTTGCCGGTCCCCGAGAGCGAGTTGACCATGTTGCGGCCGGCCACGAGCCCACTGTTGACCGCGTGATCGTACCGGTCAACGCGCCGGCGTCCGAGATACGGGTCGTAGTAGCTGGCCGCGTTGCCAGCGACAAAGACACTCGAAATGGCCTCGAGTTGCGCATTGACGACGATCCCGCCATTCTTCTCGTCGATCTCAAAACCACTACGTGCCCCACGGCCAAAACGCAGGTTCGGCTCCGTGTGGGTCGACGCGAGCACGATGTAGTCCGCCACGAGCTTCTGCTGCTTGGTCTTGTGCTTTCCGAGCGCCGCGACAGCCACGCTATCCGTTTCAACACTCTCGCCTTCGCACTTGATGCTCGTGATGAGATGTTCCGGCACAACTTCGACGCCGGCAGCGATGAGCCGCCGCGCGAGCTCTTGCGCAAGATAGGGAGGCAGCGAGTGGCTCGCGGGCGCGGCCTCGACAAAGATGAGCCGTGTCTTGAGCTTCTTGCTGTGGTTCACGTTGCGAGGATCGGTAGCGAGAGCTGCCGCCACCTCCGTGCCGAGGAAGCCACCGCCAATTACCATAACAGACGTCACATCGTCGCGCGCGCCGAGTTGGTCGAGCTGCGCGAAGTCGTTAAGCGTCGTGCACGTATTGATGCGATCCTTGAGCGAGTACGAGATGCGTTCACTGTCTAGCACGTAGAAGTGTCGCGGCTTGCCCGCCGACGCGATCAGACACTTGTCGTATCGGATCTCCGTGCCGTCGCCCAGCAGAATGCGGTTCTTCTCCACGTCAAACTCGAGCGCGTTCTTGTCCAGCAGAAGCGTTAGTGGCGGTGAAGGTGGAGGCACCCGCCCACCACGCCCATGTCGTCGGCCGTATTGGTTACTAGCCGATCCAGAATAACCGCTGTAGTGGTCGCTCGGGTCGTCCTCGAGCCTCGCCATCATGTGGCGCCGCCACTCGTTGTACGTCTCCATAAGCGGCCCCGAGAGCGAGTCGTGCGCGTGCTCGTCGTCCTCATCCCCGCTGCTGTTGCTGTTGCTCTCGGACGAGTCGACGCGGGGCATCGCCTGCTCGTCGCTCAGCACCAAAATGTCCGCCTGCGGGTCCTCCTGCCGGATCGCCTCGATCGCCGCGTGGGCCGCCGTGCCCGACCCGACGATCACGAACTGGTGGTACTTCTTCTGCTTGCGCCGCGTGAATCGCCGCGACAGCCGCATCTTATCCGTGGACCCGTAGATCGTCGGGTTCGTCGTCGTCGTCGAGGAAACGGTCGGCCCATTGCCGCCGCCATTGCTGACCGCGTCCTTGCGCGGTTCGTTCTCGACCGCGGGCGAGAACCAGCCAGATCCCGCCGCCGTAGCGCCCGCGGTGATCGCGGCGGCGCCCATGGCCACCATCAGCGGCCCAGACGCCCGGCTGGTCGCGCCGTTCGCGCCGGAAGAGCCGCGCGCACCGCCGGAAGAGGTTGAGAACGCCGCGGCCCACGATGCGCGCGCGACGCGCAGCGGCTCGGCATGACGGCGCCACATGCGAATGCGTACAAGCACAGAACGAGAGGACTGGGAGGGAGGCACGCGGCGGACGCAGAGAGTGGCGGAGAGGCCGACCAGAGCGACCAGGAAGGGCGGAGGGAGGACGAGCTGAGCGAGCGACTTGCGCTTCCGCTGGTGTTTATGCGAATGAGAGGGGGAAAAGGCTGGAAAGGCCGGAGGTTCTCTCTTGCTTCTGTCGGGCCGGCGCTTGAAGCTTGGATTCGAGCGCTGCGATTGGTCAGAAATGGGGCTTCTTGGGTTTTAAGAATTTACAGCCAATCACAGATCGATAAGGTATTACGAGGTTGAGGTAGGGTTTTATTCGCACGCGTAGTGAGTGCAAGTGTACACAGGAGTGATGGTCGCGTTTTAATGAAACTGGGGTTTAGTATTCAGAAATCCGAGAGTGATGGTCGTAACGAGTTGAAGTGTGGGCAAGAACGTGCGAACGCGCGCACTTTCCGTGCTGTACACACCGCGACAGTATCGGATTCGCGGCGGAGACGGCGACATGGGATAGGTGCTGGCGGGCATTCGGACGCGGTAAGCCTGCATATGAAAGCGGCTGAGTTGCTTGTTCCGACACGCGCATCCCTCCGTTGCTGCAGGTGCGGCGGCTGCCTGTTATTCTCCACATAAATACGACCGACGGACGCGGGGGAACGTTACTACAGTGCTGGTAAACGACGGCGACCTAGGACGCGGATGTGTTGGCGACGGTCGTCATGGCGCGCGTGGGGCGCAGGCCGACAACGTTGAAGTTGAACTGCGAGTACGTGCGAAAGTTGCGCGGGCGCTCGGCGGCGGCCGTTGTGGCCTTAGCCAGCTCTGTGTTGGCCTTGGCCACCTGGTACGTGCTCTCGACCACGTTGTGCAGCTCGTTCATCTGCTTCCACAGCTGGCTCTGGTACGTCCCGCCCGCCGCACCGGGCGCCGCTGCCGTCGTCGCCGTCGCCGTCGCCGTCGTGTGCGCGCGGAAGCGGGGCGCCGTATCCACGTCGGCGCTCGTGTGGACGGGCGGCGCGAACTCGGTGTCGAGCATGGTGCTACTGAGCGAAACGTCGGCAGTCGCTGGCCTGGAGAGCGGCGACACGATCTCGATCGCGTCCGCGACTTCGACGACCTCGGCCTCGACAGCGTGGGCGTCGTGAGAGTCGTCGTCTAGAGGGGACGAGTTGCTCTCAGTGGCGTCGATGACTTCGACGCGCGGTGGGGACTTGACGTCGTGAACGAGCTCGCTCATGCGGAACTCGTAGTCGACGTCGGCGGCATCCTTGATGACAGTTGATTGCGTGTAGACCCGCGGGAGTGAGCTGGGCTCGGCGTCATACAATCGCACGAGTCCTGGCTGGGTCTGGCGCGGCGAATCCATCGGCGGTGTCGATGCTGCTGCTGCTTCATCGCTGTCATCCTCAGGTTTAGACAACATGTCGACGAAGTCCACATGCTGGATCTTCGTGAACGAGTCGTCGAGCATCACGGGCTCATCGGCGCGGGCCACCACGACGGAGTCCCGATCGTCGCCTCCGTCACTACCGTCCAGATCCGCGATTGAAAGCGTCTCCGTCGAACCGGTGTTCTGTGACATCGGGCCACTCAGACTGTACGACACGCGCTTGACCCGAGCGGCGCTGCCTCGGTTCTGCGAGCCGAGCGAAGATTGCCGAGCGAACATCGACGGAAGTGGGTGCTGGTCGCTCCGCGTCGAGCTTACGGTACTATTGACGCTGTGTCTGCTCTCCAAATCTCTCGGGGTGTGCTGTCCAAGCACGACTGTCGAATACGTGTCCCTTTCCGACGAGAAACTGTCCGCACGTGAGCGACGCGAGCGCACCGACGGCTCCGATCCCCTTCCAGTCAAGTATGACGACGCGGAAGATGACCGCGCGCGCCCGTTTGCACCGCCACGCGTATCCCACATCTCCTTGCTCGCGATCTCAAGCGCGCTCTCGTCGTTGATGCTCATGACGCACTTTTTGCAGAACACGATGGGCGTCTTGGTGATCATGGCGTCGATCAACTCCGAGCTGAGCTTGCGCACCATTCGGCAGCGGTAGCAGATTTGCTCGCAGCACAACTGGCAGGTCACGACGCGGTTGAGCACGCCGAACTTTTGGTGGCAGATACCGCAGTTCTTGCCGTTATGCGCCGCTTCCAGCACGGGCATCGCGGTCGGTGCAGCCGCGCGAGCTGGCTTCGGCAGCTGCGAGTGGCGTTCGTTCTGCAGGTAATACGCGAGCTTCTTGTTCTGCGCGCACGCGACCGACTTCCAGCAGCTACTGAGCGCCCGCGCGGCCGATCGCAGCGCCATCCGCTCCATAACGAGACCACGTGGCTCGACACGCGCCGTCATGTACACGTCGACGCGGCCGTTGTGCTTCTCTTCGTAAATGTAGCAGGACGAGAGCTTGGCGCGCAGGATGTGGCGCTCCGTGAGCTCGCGGCACGCGGGGATGTCAACCGAGTGCATGAGGTGGAATCCAATGCGAGCGCCATCGGGACGCAACATGACGCCCGAGTGCTCCAGCACGATGAAGTCGCGAGGCCATACAAAGGCTGCTGCGCGGCGGTTCTCCTTGACGAGCCACTTGATGCCGAGGAACCGGAACGGCTCGCTCGTGCTCGGCGCAATCAGCTCCGTGAGCACGGCGCAGTCGGCGATGTCGTCGTCCAGGTACGACGAGCGCAACCGCACCGTCGACGCGTTCGGCGACACAATCCCGTACATGACATCGTCGAGCGATCCTCGCAAAGTTCCGACGGCCAGCAGGCGCGGCAGCTTGCCGCTCCCCGAGGAGCTCGAGTGGCCGATCATGCTGTAGCGCGACGCGGATGGAGACGTCGAGAAGTGCTCGTCCGAGTACGCCGACACGGACGACGTGCCCGACGACGGGAAGTCGATCGTGCGACTGAAGATTCCCGTGTCGAGGCTATGGCTGTCGCCGCCGAACGAGTCGGGAGAAGACAGCGGGTCCAGATCCGACGGCCGGCCGCGTGCGTTCGAAGTGGAGGAGGGCGGCATGCGGATGGTCTGTGCGAGCGAGTAGCCGGTGCTTTTCGCGCCGGCGCTCGACGCTAGCGACGGGGAATACGAGTCCGAGCTGGCGCGGCCGCTGTTGGCGCTACGGATGCTCATGGCCGGCGTCGAGAGCGAGCGCATGGCGCCGCCCGACGAGCGCTCGCGGTAGATGATAACTTCATCGCGCCGCTTGACCTGCTTCCAGCGCGCGGTGTTGACGCGGCGGCTGTGGTCGACCACGAACGAGTCGTACTCGGCGAGCGTCTCGCGGATGAGCGAGTTGGCCAGCCGCTCGTACTGCTCCTTCTGGTCGGACGCCAGCTCCAGCGGCAAGAACAGGTTGCGCGGCAGCGGGAACTTCATGCTCGCGTTCCTATCGGTCGCTCGAGTGCGCTTACAAGGCTAGCTGATCCCGTGTGGTCCCGTGCCGTGGACTGCTTCCTCGTGCCAGTTTTGCTCGCGGTATTCCGCGAGAGCCGACGAGTAAGGAGGCTGCGCGAATGCGAAACTGGATCGGCAAAGGGCTGGCAGGCGCCTGTTTCCCAATCCCAGCAGCGGCTCTTTTGAAAGACGCGTGCTCCACAATGGACGTTCACTAAAGGTGTGGCTCATTACATACGATCGAGACAGCGAGGGCTCTCCAGGGAAAGCGAGGAACCGTGGCTCCATGTCGAGCAGACGACAGCTCGAGCCGATGCTGCGGCAATCGCCAAGATGTGTCGTAACCAGTACGCGTCAAGCTTCCGGCCGGGTTGGGATGTGCGCAAGGGATCGGGCGCCTTGGTGGTGACCACTGTCGTCCGCCGCTCTTTTACGCACGCGCGCGTCGTGTTTTCGGATCCTCGAGACCGTGAGTAGGTCTCACTATGATGGCGGCGAGAATGGCTCTCCTTTTCGCGTCGGGTGTGTGAAAATGGCAGCTCCGTGGCTTTTGGACAAGGACGAGGCCATTGATGCAAGTCCGGATCCAGTCGCGCGAGGCTCCTGCGATTCCGCATCGGACGCGACCGCGGCGATGGAGAAGAACTCAGAGCACGGGAAGCGCTTTGCGGCGGGGCGTGGTCGACTTGGCACTACATGTCAAAGTCAATTCCATCGCTGTCAGTCGTGTGTGTTCTCCTACGGCGTGAAAGTGGGGAGGTAAGGTGCGTTGCAGCATCCTTCAGCCCTCCTCGCAACTCACAAGTGCAGTAACGTGCCATTACAGCCCGCTGGTGCATTGCACTGTACTCTGAGGCGATCGACCCGACTGCACGCAAACACAGGACACTCGTCTTCCATGATTTGCGCACTCACAACGACGGACCCAAGAGCTGACCTCGGGATCGGCAAGAGTGAGCAGCTCCAATGGCTCACCTCAGCGCTCGGACAAGTGCTGCAGGGGATCTACTGTACCGTAGTCCCGTGCGTGGGCCGCGGGCTAGTTGAGGAGGGGGGCCGGCTCGCAATCCGTGGCGACCGGCTGCTCCTCACCGCGTCGGACTAGCGCGTCGTCCGTGTTGCGGCCTTCAGTAAGAACGCATGTGGCTCCTCAACTGTCTAGCCACGACTCGTGGAGACGCTCGTCAATATCACAATACTGGCAGCCACTCGCGCCGCATCTGATTCTTCACGGGCCATTCCACCTGCCGGTGGTGGAACTTGCGGCGCACTGCGGCCGCATATCATGTGCCCAGAGGCACAGCCCAGGACGACCACTCACATACTGTACTGTACACGGCAGCACATCGACCGCCTGAGTGCTGTTGCGGTGTCGACGGCGACTGGGTCTGGTGTGTACAGTTCTGCACCTCCAATTAGACACTATGGTCCATATTGAATATATTAGGAAAATAATTTGTTGTAAAGCATATTAATTTAAATATATACGATTGAAAATATTCAGTTTATTTTTTATTACAGGTAACATTTTTTGACAGGTGTCAAATTAGCGGTGCAAACTGTACTTATATATGTAATGAAACAGCGTGTAATTGTGGGCTTTATTACGATTGAATAATGGCGCTGATGCGATGTATGTTGCTCTTGATTCAATACATTTGTCTGTGAATGTTGAACAGCATGGGCTTCGCTTCGCCAGCTGGCTTGCGAGAGTCGTGGCCGGCGCAAAGAGTGACAAAAGCGTATACAAACGGCTGGTTCTCGCTTTAATAAGTATAAATGGTGTGCCATCCGATCAGATGGTAAAGTTAGCGAGAATGGACTCGTGCATGGGTAACTTACGGGAACTTCACGGGAAACCCTGTCGGCGCCTCGGCCCTGCGAACTCATCCCTGAATGCGATGCGAGCGCCGACGAACAAGCGAAGTGCTTCATACAGTATGATACCTACATTTCTAGGCTAGGTTCATAGGGTGTGTTGTCGTCGAGCAAAACGAGCAAGGCGCCTTCATTTCTATGGCACGAGGCACCCCACTGAAGCTCGACAGTTCCGTTTTGTGAAGCAATTTTATATACGGTTTTCGTCTAAAATATAATTATTAGCACCTTTTGTTGACTCTATTAATGTATTTGCATACGTTTCTTGAAATAAACGTTAGAAAATGTCACGTTACCACTGTGTAGTGTACGTGTTGTGTCATTTTTGTTTGTTCATTGTCGCTCTTGAAACTCAGCTAACTCCCCTTCCCCTGGACGCGCATCCACCCAATGAAAATCGTTCCTTTCCACCAAAAATAGCCAATCCGCAACAGAAGTATTTTAATTCAGTAGAATGATGGGATCCCATTTAAAATCAATGTGAAATTTGCCCACAGCTATTTTATTTAGTTGGGCAAGGATCAGTACATCTCCCTTCGTTTGATAGCCATCCGCACTCGCCCAGTCTCTGTTTCGAAATTGTACGCACGTTGTGTCGAAGCCGTACGCACTCTGTCCTCCTCCCATACAAATTCCAAGTGTGGTGGCCTCTGGCGGACGGCGGCCCGTCCATCCGCATCCGCCCCGCAGCGCTTTTGCGGACGGGGGAACTGACTCCAAGTGCGTACAGCATGGTGTTTCGTGTACTGTACTGTGTGTGGGGAGGGTGCTCGGTTCGCTCTACCCACACCGCAACACTACAGTACCGGTATTCTGGTCGAGCGCCCCATTGCTAGCGTGTATTCAGAAGCTCAAGTCAGAGGGGAACGTCCGCGATCCATCCGCACCTCGGCCTGTCCATCGACCGGCGTCCACAGTAATATAACTGCGGGTCCGGTCCGACGGTCGGTCTCCGTCCGCAGTCAGCAGGTAATCTATCGCGGGGGTCCGGTCCGCGCATCGGTCCGCAGGGATATATACGTGCAGCATGGTGACGCTGGAGAAGCAGCGGTCGCTGACCCTTCCGGCCGACACGGCGGGCCGTCCGCAGCATCCGCAGCACGTCACGCGCGACAGCCACAGCAACAGCGCGCGCTCGTCCTCGGTGCAGCTGACCCGCGAGTACTGCGACAAGGCGGAGGAGTTCACGGCCGCGCGCGTGCACGACACGCTGCGGCGCTTCGCGGCGCACTATGCCGTCCGCCGGGGCGTCGTGGACCGCAAGAAGTGGAAGTTGGCCAAGGGCGGCGGTCGTCACAACCCCATTGCATGCTATCGGCGCGCGGACGCGTCCGCATCCGCATCCGTCCGCAATGCGACCGGGAAAGACCCAAAAACCCAGGCGGAGCTGCTCGCGGTCGGCGCCGTGGTCGGCAGCGTCGAGGACCTGCTACACGGCGTGGTCAACCTGTCGCCCGAGGCCATGCAGATCGAGAGCGCCATGACGCAGCGCGACCTGCTGGACGGCCGCGTGCTGGGCGTCGTGCGCGCGCCGTCGGTCCGCGCGCCGTTCCGGTCCTTGTCGCTCAAATGGGCGCTGCGCAACCACGAGGAGCTCACGCGGCACCGCGACTACGTGTTCCTCGAGGCCACGGGGCTCGTGGACGCCGCTACGCTCGCCACGCTCGACTTTGGGCCCCAACACGGAGGCGGCGACCACAACAATGGCGTCGTCGTCGGGTACCACTTGGTGCACTCGCTTCTCGTCCCGGGCGCGCCGCAGCTGTCGGCCGACATGCAGATCGTGCGCGGATCCGTGAGCTACTGCTTCCTCTTCCGGCAGCGCGGCGAGCACGACGTGGAGCTCTTCTTCCGCGGGTACGTGCACCCGCAGGGCGGCGTGCGCGACGCCAAGGCCTTCCAGCTGGCCGCCGAGGCGGTGCTGGCCACGCCGCACCGCGTCGAGTGCGGCCTCATGAAGAAACTCGCCTTCTCGCTGCGCACGCGCTCGCCGCCGGGCAGCGGCATGTCGGACCCGGGAACGACGAGCACGGCGAGCAACGGCAGCAGCAAGGGCGGCGACCGGCACTACCACCGGTCGCGCAGCGGCGCGGGCGGCAGCAACCTGTGCGCCGTGTGCCGACGGTCGCTGCGGTCGCTCTTCTTCGGGAAAAAGCCGCCGGCCTGCGAGCTGTGCGACGCGCTGGCGTGCGCGCGCTGCCGCGTAGCTAAGCGCGTGTTCGTGTTCCAGGACGGACTGTTCCACCCGGCCAAGATGGAGTTCTGCTCCGAGTGCGTGGTGTCGACCACCAAGCTGAGCGCCGCCTGGGTCGCGGCCCAGGAGCTGGCGCTCGTCTCGTACGACGACGACGACTACGACGATGGTGACGATAACGATGTGGACAGCGTCGACATGGTGGGGGACGAGCCCACGGCCAGCCGCGTGGAGATCGACGAGGAGATCCAGCAGCGGCTGACCATGTCGTCGGACGGCGTGGGCGGCGTCGGCAGCCTGGGGTTCAGCGGCGGCCATGCGGGCTCGCACGGCAGCGCCAAGCTCGTGTGGCTGCCGTCCGACCGTGTGCGGCCCACGATCGTCAACAGCTTCTCGCCGCCGGACGCGGACGAGGACTACGGAGACACGTACGACGTGGACGCCATGGTCATGGCCCGCCTGACCGGCAAGGAGGGCGCCAGCGGCCCGCCCGACGGGCTGTTCGTGCCCAACGAGAGCGAGGAGGACCTGGACGCCATCCCCATGATCGACATGCCGTCCGAGGGCGAGGACGACGACGCCGAGTACGAGCTCGACGGCGAGTTTGTGGGCGGCGAGGTAGGCGACTGCACCGCGCGCTTCCACCGCAAGGACCAGCCGCAGACCGACCTGTCGTACCTGTATTAGGAGGGGACGGGGGAGGAGGAGGAGGAAAAGGGGGAAGGAGTAGGCAGGACGAGCGGGCGTTTATTTAAAACAAACAAACACGAGGACGAAGGCATGGGGTGGAACGCGTTGAAGCGGGCGATTTTCATACACGAAGGTCGTAGTTTTCATACAGGAGGTAGTATAGGTACGAGGGAGTGATGGATCCTACTGCGTGATGTGTTCGAGTGTATGATTCATACCGTGTCGCGCTTTTCAATCACCCAGGCGCTCCTCCCACCCATAAACCCATTATTATATTTCCTTACGATAAAATATAGAGCGTGTTAATTCTGTTTCACCCGTGTGTTTTACCTCCTCTCCACCAAACGCCCACTCCACGTCTTCCCCGCCAGCGGATGGGTTTTTCTCCCCAGCAGTGGGTTCACCAAATTCTATTGGCGTCTGGCACGCCAATCGTCAAATTTAGTAAAGGACAAAGCAATCACCTCATTCCTCGCCTTCCTTCCTTCTCCTCCCGTCCGTCTCGAGTATGCAGCGGCGGCAGGCGGCTCCGCTGGGTCGGCGCGCGTCGTCCTCCGGCCGGTCCGCGAGCGGCAAGAGCAAGCCCACGAGCGCAGTGGCATCCACGCCCTTCAGCGTGCCGTCCATGATGGCGGCGGCGACGCCAGCGGCAGGGCCGGCCGTGAGCGTCCGGCGGCGCGCGGGCGTGTCCGCGGGCGCCAAGCCGAGCAAGCTCAAGGCGGGGCGCGAGCGGCGGCAGCGAGAGCGCAGCATGGACGCGGACGACGAGCTGAACCACAAGTTCAGCGCGCTGTCGGTGGCGGCGCCCGAGTTCGTGCCGTCCTTCGCGCTGCCGCCCTCCGCGGCGCCGCCTAAGGTGCGGTCAATGGCCTTCGTAACCGAGCGCAACCCGGCCAAGCGCGTGGTGGGCACGAGCCCCATGGGCGGCAGGCAGCTGCGCGGGTCGGTGGGCGCGCCGACAATGGGTGTCGGCAGCGCGACGGACGCGGCGAGGAGGCCGCGGCGCCAGCGCATCGGCGCCATGGGCTTCAAGGCCAACGCGAGCGCTGGCGACGCGGCCTCCCCGCCGCATCCATCGCGCTGCCGACACCCATTGTCGGCGTCGACGCTGCGGAAGCAGAAGCAGCAGGCGGACAAGCTGCTGCTGGCCAAAAGCAGCGAGGACGCTGGCGCGGCGGCGACCACGGCAACGGACGCGAGAAGGCCGCGCAGCAACAGCGCGGGCTCGGACTCGGACGACGAGGTGTATCCGGAGGACGTGGCGGGGCCGACGGCGGCCGGCAGCGCCTTCCCGGCCACGCTGTCGCTCTTCAGTCAGCAGAAGCACATTCCCATGCGGTACGACGGGATCTCTTGGGGCTCGAGCCTGATGACGATGGTGATGACGGCTGACGGATGACTGAACTGTTACAGGGCGAGCCGCGACGTGGTCATCGACACCATCTTCGACGCGCTTTTCACGCAGAGCCGGCGCAGCAAGGAGTCGGCCGGCGGCGGCGCGCGCTTCAGCGCGTTCGGCGACGACACGGGCACCGAGACGGACGAGCCGAACGAGGAATTCGTCAAGCGCGGGCTGGCCGCGACGCTCTTCAAGGACCACCTGGACGCGGCCAAGGCGCCGCTCGTGTTCACGACGCGCGCGGGGCAGCCGGTCGAGACGCCGCAGCAGGCGATCGACCGCTTCATCACGCCCGCCTTCATCCACGCCGTGGTGACGGAGCTGCGCTTCGAGGACTTCCGCACGGCCAGCGCGCGACTCGACATCCTGCGCGCCGTGCACAAGAACTGCCCGTCCAAGCGCCTCGACGTGGCGCGCGCGCTGGCCGACGCCACGCTGCTCCGCGTCGAGTATGTCCGCGCGCTGACGGCCGCGGCCCACGCGCGGTCCGTCGAGAAGCACCGCGCTATCCACGACCACCCGCATGACCAGGGCCACAACTTCACCGAGCTGCTGCGCTACGCGATCGAACACGTCGGCGAGACGCTGCTCGGGTTCGGCGTTGCCGGTCCGCTCTCGCCGGCCGAGCGCCGGGAGCTGCTGCGTAACTACATGGCGAGTCTCGTGGCGCTCTGGCGCGCGCACTGGCTCGACCCCGCGGGCTCGGACGCGGAGGAACTCATCAGCTGCGCCGGCCAGTTCGTCGCGTACTTGCCGGAGATCACGGCCGAGCTGCTCACGCGGCTGCTACACGCGTGGCCCACGGCTTTCCCGTCGCAGCAAGTGGTCGCCATCCGCATGTGCGCGCGCGTCATCATGTCGGGCCCGCCCCTGCACACGCTAGACGAGTCGCGTCGGCTGCAGCGGCGCGTGTTCTCGCGGCTGGCGCAGGCGGTTCAGAGCCCGCATGTCGACGTGGCCAAGGAGGCGCTCGCCTTCACGGGCTGCCAGTTCGTCATGGTGCACTTCCTGGCCACGGACCCGGACGTGTACAAGGTGGTGACGCAGGCCTTCCACGCCAACGCGGCCGGCCACTGGCACGAGCTCATCCGGACCACGTCCGAGGAGCACTTCGACCGCGCTCTCGACTTCGCCGCCTAGGCAGGTGGGCGGGTAGGCGCTTGGATTTCGTCATATATATATATAAGCAGAGGTGGTGAAGGGAGGACTAGAGCGTAGGTAGACAATTGAGTCGGCGGCGGTGAACATGAGCGCCGCAAACAAACAGTAGAAATAGAGCAAGTACTTGCTTGCGTCGGCGCGTGTCGATCGGTCGAGTGAGAGGCGTACAACGATTCATCCAGATTGTCGAAGGGCAGGGTACGAAAAGACACTTTGACAAGGCAAAGCGAAGCGGGTAATAGTCATTTCCAGTCACAAAACGCGGCGTCGACGGCCGCTACTCGAGTTGCAGACTGCTCCACCCGACAAGTAGGAGCATCCATCACTCGCTCTTGCCCGTGCAGCTGCTCAGGTCGAAGCCGCACGCCATGGACACGACTAAATAAATCACAAACTGCAGCACGACAACGTCCACTCGTCAGTGATTCTCCCCCTTCACTAGACCACCACAAGGACGCGAACGAGCCGACGCACCAGGCCGACGAGCACGAGCAGGATCCAGAGCTTCAGGTTGCGGCGCCACATGGCCTTGCGCAGGTGCGTGGACGAGCGCTCGAAGCGCACCGACTGCTTGTTGAGCTTGTCCGTGCGGTCCACCAGCAGCTCGAACTTCTCGCCGCGGTCCAGCACCTTCTCTGTTGCAATGCATAGGGGGTTGTCTGTGAGTCGAGGCGTCGGAAGCATGGAGGACCACAACCGGCGCACCAATGTTCTCAACCATGACGTCCTTGACATCGTCCAGCTGCTGCTGCACGCGTGTGAGCGAGTCGGAGTCCGGGTTGGCGTTGTAGTAGTCCTGCTCGGTTGCATTGGGAGGGGATACATCATGAGTCCTCGTCGCTTTTAAGGACGCGTCTTGCCCGACGGGAGACCCACCATCATGCGGCGGATCTCGTGCTGGAACTCGTCGTTCATGGCGAACGCGATCGCCGTCTGCCCGCGATCGCCGTACGTGCCCTTGAACCGCGTCTGAGGGCCCGACAAGGCGCAAGCGTGAGCCTCCAAAGCAACCCACAGGATGGACACACATGAGCGCTATAACCCCCACCACCACCACCACCTCACCTTCATGTCCTCGAGGAAGAGGAACGGCACGCGGCGCTTGAGGTCGTCGTCCGCCATGCATAGGAACGTGATGTGGTCCTCCACAATGTAGTGAAAGATGTGCCTGCACGTGAAATACAAGGTAAGTCGCCCCACCTCCTTATATAAACACAAGCAGCACGCTCACTTGTCGTAGACGTAGGACATGCGGCCGTCCGCGGGCGGGATCTTGGCCAGCAGCACGCGCGTGACCGTCGGGAAGTTGCCCGACGTGGCCGTGTACTCGGCCAGCACCGTCTTCTCGCGCGCCACCAGCGCGTAGACCTGCCACATCGCGCACAGCCGTCAGAACAGAGCGCAAAGGGCACCAACAGGCGCAGAGGGCGACGAAGCAGGTGGACGTACGATCGGCATGGTCGGCGGCGGTCAACGGAGCGGAGGAGCAGCGCCGGAGTAGCGAGGGAGTCGTCGTCTTCTTGGGTGAAAACTGGGAATGCGAGAAAAAGTGTTCTCTCGTTGAAGGGGAGATTTGTGTAAACTGTCAGATATAATACCCTGTTTACCACGGTCTTCATTACTGATATTTTGTTTGTATTCATTTGTAATAATATCCTTTTATAACTAATACAAGGTGTTTCTTTTTTACTGTTTTTGCTGTGATGGCGCGGGGTCTGTGGGTTGTGCGGTAGAAAAATTGTATTCTGCTTTTTGATCGTGTGCGATTTAGTTTTGACCTACCAAAATTCGATCGAGTACAACGCGGTCAAGTGCATCGGCGTCTCTCATGCTCGCCTGGTCCTTTGCTGTCCTCCCGCTGTCCGAGTCTCTGCCCTCCGTAGGACGCGCTAGCTGCTTACGCCTCGAGGCCCTCCACGTGCGTCTCCACCGCCTGCTCCGTCCATTCCCAACACCAAACACAAGTATACGCAGCACAGTTAGAACTATCAGCGCCTGGTGACATGATGAACGATTCGACTTGCCTCCATGAGCGCCGTGCGGTCGAACGCGTTGCGGTGCGCGTACGCGATCCGATTGAGCGCCAGCAGCTCGTCGCGCTGCTCGTCCACGCTCCAGCGCGCCGCCTTGTTCACCACCAGCAGCAGCAGCCGCATCATCCGCTCCTGTCACGAGGCCACCACACCATTCAGTGTCAGCTGACGCCCGTCACTCCATCCTCTCTCCGCCGCAAAGCACTCACCTGATCATAAATAAACTCCGGCTCGCGCTCCTCCTCTTCCACCGCAGCATCCTCTACGCCCTTGGCCGCCTCCTTCTCCTCTTCCGACATGGGCTCATCCTCTGGCTTGCTGGTCGCAGTGGATGTCCGCTGGTCCGCGTTCCCGTCGTCAGCGTCACCACTCGCCGTCATGTCTTCTGCTGGTGCCATCTCTTCGCCCTCCTCAGTGCCGTCCTCGAAGATGCGAGCGCCAAAGCACTTGGCCGCCAGGTCGGGCATGGCAAAGACGTAGCGCATGGCCTGCGGCACGCCCTCGAGCGCGATCCGCTCGCTGTCGCCGTCGTCGTCCTCTCTCGGCGGCGGGAAGTAGATCACCGTCTCAGTCGCGCTGCCCGCACGCCCTTCCGAATGTTCGACGATATCGACGCGCGTCTCGGTTGTCCAGCCGTCCGCCTTAAGGATTGGCAGAATGAGTCGGTCGAAGTAGTCGTGCTCGTCCGCGTGTACGAACCCGGCGCTGCCGATCACGTCCGCTCCCTCCGCCGCGGACGACGTCTCCTGCACGACCCGACGGCTCGTCGCACCCACCGTCGTCTTGATCGAGTCGCGGATCGCGTCTTCCGTCAGCCGCTTCACGTACGCGCCGTCGACAAACGTCTCCCGCCCGCCCAGCATGTACTTGATGTTGTACGTGCCGTCCTCGTTGCGCTTCGTAACGACGCCCGCGCCGCCAGGCTTGTTCACGCCCGGCTGCGTGCGACTGCTCACAAACACATAGTCGTCCTTGCGGAACACCACCTTGCCACCAGTCTCGGCGTTCTTGTCGTCATCCTTGTGCTTGCTGCTTCCGTCATTTTCCGTGTGGTGATTCTCCTCGTCTGCATCATCGCCGGATGACGCGGCAGCGGCTTCGACTCCGCGCGCAAACCACTGCGACCGAGAAGTGCTGCGCCGTCCACCACGCTCTTCATCACGCGGCTTTGCACTCCGGGAAGCTCCCGCCTCCATCTCGCCGCTCGTCTCTTTCGACTTCCCTACACCATCGTTCATCGCGTCAGCCGCTGGCTCGGCTGCTTTAATCCCGCGAAGCCGCGCGCTCACGCGCTGGCCCGTCGGTTTGTTGCTCGTTGACGTCTTCACGTTGACTCCGCCCTTGCCGTTGGCGGATGCGACGCGCCGCCCGAGCTTGCCGTACAGATCCGGGTGCGTCTGAAGCCGCTTGGTCGCGTGGCGGCAGCGCGCAAACAGGTCGTATCCCTGGTGGGCGCGGAAGCGGTGCGCATACGACAGAATGTTGTCCTTCATGATGCCGGCCGCGTGCGCGATGCTGCGCGACGAGCTGTTCTTGGGGTTGAACACGTTCGCGTTGCGCACGATGAGCTGGATGTCGTCCATAAACTGCTCAAACGTCGTATACTCCTGGTCGTTGAGCTTCTCGCGCATGGTGCTCAGGTCCATCGGCTGCTGGATGATCAGGTAGTAGTTGGGCACCTCCATCGGGTCCACAGGCGTGTGGAACGGGAGGTAGAGCTTCTGCGAGAGGCAGTACGACAGCACTTGGTCCAGAAAGATGCGCAGCTCGCGCAGGTGGTGCAGATCGCGGTCCTTCACCTTCTGGAGTTCTCCGGCCGTCAGCTGCACGCTCTTCGTCGGGGCCGGCGCCAACGGCAGCACCTCCAGCGCCGTCCCGCGGGACTTGCGCTTGCTCGAAGTGGCCGTCGGTGGCGTCGCGAATTGCGTGAACACCTGCGTGAAGTGCTCCAGTCTTGCGTCCTCTGAAGGGCGCGGCAGCTCGACGACCATCGACGTGCGCCGTACACTCTCATCGCCTTCAAAGAGGTCGAGCAGACCTGCAGGCAAGTCAGGCTCGCGACGGTGAGCTCTGTCGTCGATCAGTATAGTCGACGAAGACGCTGTCAAGCGAGAGAGCGACGGCGATGATGACGTCCACGCAAGGAACAGGACGGGTAGGTTCGACTGGACTTGCATGTTGCTCAGCATTAAGGCCAGCGTCACGTGCATCGACTCGGTCGTCGAGTTCCACCACGTGTCGGCGTGCGGCAGGCAAATGACGCACGGGACACACTTTTGTGCTTCATCCAGGCGCCGAATCATTGCTTCTTCAGGGTGGTGAGCGTTCGGATCCGCCACTAGCGACGGGTAGTCGAGCGAGAAGTGGGTCAGCCCTTCCAGCGCGTGAAGAACAGCAGCGCCAATGTACTTCTGGCCCATCCCAGGCTTGCCACGGATGAGAATGCGCGGGAAACCAGCGTAGAGCGGCAGACCGTACATCAGTGAGGATTCGTGCGCTTTGCCTATTCGCTGCCGGACCTTTTCGACCGCAGACTTTGCCGATGTCAAGCAGTCGAAGCAGAACCACAGTCCGTTCGCATCGTCGGTCGCTCGCTGCTGGGTCACGTCGTCATCTTCGTCCTCTAGCGACAAGCAAGAGCGGTGGAACGCGGCAGGACACGCATCGCAGCACACAATCTCACCACTATCACCGTGGCAAATGTCACAGTCGTCATGGTTGGCGATCGCATAGATATCATCATCGTCATCGTCGTCGTGGGGGGCGTTGTCTTCCTCCACCAACGTGTCACTAGATGAGCCGCTTTCACCACTGCGGTTGCGATGATCCCCTGCCAAGGCCGGGAACTGCCGTGACAGCCTGTCCATGATATTCTTGAGCGTCGGCGACAGCAAGAGCTTGACTGCCCGGGGCAGTGGTGACGCGTATGAACCGGCAGCGCGGTGAGAAGCCGGTGTGATCTTCTTCAACGCCTTGAGGAAATCGCCTCGCGAGACAACCACCTTGCTGAGGCTTATGGCCAGCTTATCTTGACTTCTGTACACTTGCGGGTAGATGCGGCGCAGCGAGCAGAGCGCTGCCTCTGCGCATAGCGCTTTGATATCGGCGCCGCAGTAGCCCACCGTCTGCTCAGCCATTTCGTTAATGAACGCGGGCGCCAACGGGGGGTTCCACTTGCTCGTGTGAATCGTCAAAATGTGCCGTCGGTCGTGAACATTGGGCAACTTGAACCCGAGCTCTCTGTCGAATCGTCCGGGGCGACGCAGCGCTGGATCGATCGCATCCAACCGGTTCGTCGCACCAATCACAACAACACGTCCGCGCGCGTCCATGCCGTCCATCAGTGCCAGCAGCGTTGACACGATTGACGCGTGAATCTGGTCCTGCTTGGCACTCCGGACTGGAGCGAGGCCGTCGATCTCGTCGAAGAAAATGACCGACGGCTCGTTCCGCTTCGCCTCTTCGAACAGCAGCCGCAGCTGCCGCTCGGCCTCGCCAACCCACTTGCTAAGGCAATCCGCACCTTTGCGCATGTAGAAAGTGACGTGGCGCCTCTTTGGAGCCGCCTTCTTCTCGTCATCATCAAGGACCATCGCCAACGCGTTGTCATCGTCTTTAGGGCGAGGGTCAGGCACTGAGCACGAACTTGCGAGCGCTCGAGCTAGAAGCGTCTTGCCTGTTCCAGGCGGTCCGTAGAACAGCACGCCCGACGGCGGAGCGATGTTGTACTTCTCGTAAAACTCAGGATACAACAGTGGCAGCATGACCATCTCCTTGAGCGCTTCCACGTGCCGTGTCAGGCCACCGACGCTCTCCCAAGTGACGCTGCCGTCGACTTCGACTGGTGTAATATCGGCACGCGCGCCTCCACTCTTCTTCCGGCCGCGACGTGGTCGCCCCGGACTGTTTGCGCGCATCCCACCATCGTCCGAGTCGTCGTAGTTCATGTCGGCTGAAGAAGACGATGACGAGTCCGACGACGACGACGAAAGAGAGCGGGCGCGGTGACGCCGGCGGCGCGAGTGGCTGCTTCGGCGGTGGCGTGAGCGCGAATTCGAACTCGCGGCAGGAGCGGTGAACAGTCGACGGTTGCTCTGTCGCGAAGACTTACGGGAAGACGTCGAGCGATTCCCAGTGTTGGACTGGCGCTTGTGATAGTCGGCATACGCAGCTGCCGTCGTCGGGTCCGTCGCGTGGTCGATTGATTCATGATCGGTTCGCTGCACCTTCGATCGGTCACGGAGCGAGTATCGCTGCTCGCCGTTACCGTTGGCCGTCGATACTGGCGATGGTGACCCAGCTTCATTCTTCCGAGGCGCGTCATCGCGGTTGACATTGCGGCGACGAGTCCTCGTAAAGACCCCCGTGCCTCCGTTTCTATCGTCTCCGTCGTGGCCGCGCTCCGACTGACCAGGTGACGCGGACATAGTCGACCGTCGCCGCAGCGAGTATCGGCGCTGATTCGAACCCTCGTCGACGTCATCCTCGTGGTGGTGCTCGTGGTCACCTCCATCTTCATCCTCCTCGCCGTCATGCTCGCCTTCATCGTGACTATCCCCGCTCAGCTCCAGCGGCGACATTTTTGATCCTTTGGACACCACCTTGCTCTCCGCCGCCGGTTCACTCTCGCGTGATCGCAGCGAGTACCGCGTTGGCCGAAGAGCGCGCTCTACTTCTCGCGCCCGAGCCGCCGCCTCTGCTTTCTCTTTTCGCTCCTGCTCCGCGATCACACGCGTCACGGCAGCCATGTCCAGCTCGCCGTTCTCGTTCTCAAAGGTCTCCGCGCCATCCACCTGATGCTCCTCAGCGACCTCATCGGCCTCGTCGCCCTCGTCGTCCACATCGTCGTCCTCCTCATCGTCATCATGCTCAGCGTCGCGGCGGCGCCTCTTGGTTTTCCTCTGGCGCCCACGCCGCTGCCGGTGGCGGCCGCGCTTCTTCCTCGGATTCGCCGCCTCGGGCGTGCTCTCAAAGCTGTCAGTCGGGCTGAACACGTCGTTGTAAAGGTGGCGGTCGAACGCCGACAGCGGCGCCAGCGCCTTCGCGTGACGCTCGCGAAGCGCGTACCGCGCCGACTTGGCCGCGCTGCCGCCGCCCGGTTCCACTTCCTCCTCTTCCTCTTCTTCTTCCTCTTCTTCTTCTTCGTCGTCCTCGTCCATCGGGGGCGGCACGCGCATCCGCACGGCTAGCTGCGTTTCCCAGTCACCCGCAGCGGGATAATGAGCGTCAGTGTGAAGTCCACACACCTGAAAACGCAACCACGCAACGTCATAGTCCCCATGAGAAGGTGCTCCTTCCTACCCGTGCTGGCCGCCGCGGGGACGGCGTGGACATGGCCGACCCGCCGTCCTCCTCCTCTCCTTCTTCCTCTTCGTCCTCCTCCTCCTCTTCGCGGTCGTCGCTTCCATTACCCTCGTCGATATCGCTGTTGTGCTCGTCCGTATCGCCGCCAGACTGTCACAGCGATCGCGAACGCGAGCCGTTAGAGACCCAGTCATTGGCGTTCCGACCAAGAAATAACGGGCAGCACGTACGTCGTCCGAGCGCGCGGGACTGTCAGGCGACGCGCTCATTCGCTGCGCGCGCATGCGGTTCGCTCTGCCTGCGCGTCGCGGGCCCGGCGACGGGTCTGGACGAACGGAAACAATGCCGAGCGTTAGCCACATACACGGAGAGAACGGCGCGTTGCGGGGCCGGGACAGACGCTGTGCATGCGCGGAGAGGCGCAGCAGCAAGCCAAGAAGGAGCGCAACCCACGCGTACCGCTCGTCGTAGACGCCACGTCCTCCAGCACGCTCATGTCGCCGCGAGAAGCAAAGCTGACGCCCGAAGGTGATGCCCTTTCCCGACCAACCCGCGCGGTTTTCCACACTGACGAAGGCACGGGTCGCCAGTAATAGACCGTCTCTCGAAAGTAAGACCCGGGCTGTTGATAGATGGTGTGGAACCGAGTTTTGCGAAAACAGGGTTGGGATGGAGGACAAGACGATAAAACAAGGTGTTATGGGGATTCAGGCGAACGGAAGGGACCAGATAGAGCGTTATGATCAGTTTACTGCACTTTGGTGCACGCAATACTTATCATCCGTTCTCTGTAACGATGTACCAAGAAAGAACATGTCGATAGCATTCGCAACAAGGATGTTGTCATCGGTTAATGATTTGGGTGTGCTCATCATGTGGTTAACAACGGCGTTTGGCATTTGGTCCGCGCCTAGGTCTTGCTCTGGTCGCACCGCGAGGCAGCGAGCAAGCTGAGATTGGTTTGGTGTCACAAACCATGATCTTTGTGTGGGTCTGGCTAGGCGCCAGGCAAGCGAGCAAGTGCAAGCCGTCATCGCTTGCAGAGCAAGACCGGTACCGGTCAGACCAAAACCCAACCCAAGTCGAGAACGAGAACGAGAACGAGAACGAGAACGCATAATGTGCGTTTTCATGATTTTTGTCTTGATATTTGTGCGTGTGTCAATGGCTTTCGTGTCGGGCGCCGTGCGCTCTTGTGCATATGGGTAGGAAGGGATCATGGAATAGATGTGCGGTCGGTTAATAGGTAGATCGACATGCAGCTAGCTAGGTATGTAGAATACATAGTGATGCAGTAAGCAGTATGCAGCACGTCTCGGTCGACCATGTGTGGCCGTTCACGAGTGCGTCGCCGAGCCGGTCGAGCCACACACGCGGCGCTGTTCGATTGCCAGCGATGGTCTCTGCGATCGGCTCGCTCGTGTTTGTTGGTGATGAGCACCGCCGGTCGATGTCTTTGTGGAGCTCAATGGCGCGGATCAAGCCGCCGGTAGGTCTAGTCAGTCCAGGTGGGAGGGTCTGCTTGGCTTCGGCGCAACCCAACGGATCAATGGAAACGCGACGCCTTGGCCAGCACCGACTTCTCGCGGGTCATCTGCGCGCGGGCCATGTTGGCCTCGCGCTCACGACACGCTCGTTTGCGTGGTGTCAACGGGCTTGAACGCGGCGGGAGGGATGGCACGGGTCAGGTGGATGGCACCCTGATTGGTAATTAGGGCCGCAACCACCGCAGCAGTAGACGGTTCGTTCTGCTCGGAGTTGCTGGGGGTGGAGCCGCGAGTGGTGTTGGCAACGCCCGCGAGTATCGCGCGAGCGACGCGCTCGTGGCAGGCGACCCGGCTGACCGCCGATGCCATGAGTTGTTCGGTCGCCGCATGCATTTGCTCCACCTCCTCCTCGTCAGTCTCATCTTCGGTGAACCGACTGTCCTCGACCGGCTTGGACGTGCACGCCGACGTGATGTATTGCGCGTCCATCTCGGCGCAGATCGGCGCCACAGAGCAGACGTCGGAGTCCAACTCGGCCTCACAGTCAGGGTCGTACGACTCGCCACCCAAGAGATCGTGCGTGTCGTGAAACAAGGAGCAGACCGACTCGAGGTCCGAGCTCCAGCCGCGCAGATACAGGTCCGAGTCCTCGTCCAAGTCGGACTCCTCCTCCTCCGAGTCGTACGACTCGCCGCCCAGGATGTAATCGGTGTCGTTCAGTGACGAGGCCAAGGCCACCGTCGCGATGGACTCGAGCTCCCAGTCGACGTCCAGATCTCCCAACTGGAGGAACTGGCTGTCAACCTCCGCGCTCAGGAAGAAGCTGTCGTCCTCGTCGAAGAGGCTGAAGCTCATATCGAGGTCGGCACTCGAGTCGTTGAGCGACGAGCAGACCGATTTGTCGAACTCGGCGTACCGGCCGTAGTTGATGTCGGTGTCGATGTCGATCTCCTTGACCGACGCAGCCTGAACGACCACCGGGCTGGTGCGATGGCCGAGACCCTGGCAGCACTTGGGGCAGTGGCGGCGATAGTGATGGCGCACTCTTGATGCGCTCGTTGGTCTCCTGTTTGACCTTGACGGCGTCCTTGGCGGCGTCCTTGGCGGCGCAAGAGTTGGCGGTCTTCTCGACCTTGGCGGCCACCGGCTTGGATGTCGCCGGGATGAGTGCAACAAGCGCCACGAGGCCAGCGAACCCGCCAACGAGCGAGAGGAACCTGGCGGCAGCTAGCACCAACTAGACCGTGGCGCAAATGACGAGGCTCATGGTTCTTGGAGGTGGCGTGGTGGTCGGCTTGTCGGTGGTGCTTCTTGTTCGTGTTGGGGCTTGGGAGCGGCTGTTTCTTGTTCGTCGTCCAGGAGGAAACGCGGAATGCGGCCAAAGGGAGGCTGACGCGCCGAAATTTACTTGGTTTTTGTATGCTCCCGAGTCGTCTGGTTTTGTTAAACAAGTTTTGGCGCCAAACGTGTTTCTGGAAATGCGCCGCTGTGTTTCAATAGAAACTACGCGTGTAAATTACATAAAACAATGA